>VZTD01000669.1:140529-165243 GCA_013397725.1 Rhagologus leucostigma
CCCCCCCAGTCCCGATGCACCCCAAAACCCCATGCATCCCTGTTCCCTGTGCACCCCAATATATCACACACCCCAGTCCCTGTGCACCCCACTCCCAGTACACAGCCCTGCGTGCCCCAGTACCCCACGAACAGCTGGGCACCCCAGATTCCTGGGTACCCCAGTCCTTGTGCCCTCTGACACCCCGTGCACCCCAATTCACCGTGCACCCCATCCCTGCTCACAGGGCTGCACCCTGGTCTCCGTGTACCCCAACACACCACAGACCCTTCTCCTCGTGTACCCCAATTCACCGCACATCCCTGTTCCTGCAGGCCCTACCTGTGCACTCCACATCACCGTGCACCCCGATACACGGCACACCCCAGATCTTGTTCATTCCTATCCCTGTGCACCCCCCATACACCGTGCACCCCAATTCCCGGGCACCCNGACCCAGCGCATCTCGATCCCTGCGCACCTCGTTATACCCCGCACCCTGGTCCCCGCGCACCCCAATCTTTGCATCCTCTCACCCGTGCACCCCGAAACACCGCGCACCGTGCTCCCCGCGCACCCCAATCTCTGCATCCTTTCACCCGTGCACCCCGAAACACCGCGCACCGTGGTCCCCGCGCACCCCACTTTCTGCATCCTCTCACCCGTGCACCCCTAAACACCGCGCACCGTGCTCCCCGCGCATCCCCATCCCAGCGCACTCCTATTCCCGACCCTCCCTCCCCGCTCACCGTTACCAGGTGCATCCCACCCGCGGCGGGGGCGGATCGGCCCCTCCCGCTGGGATGGGGGCGGCTCCCGGGGGCGCGCATGTCCGGCCCCGCCCGTTAAATTCCGGCGGGCCGGGCCGGACCGGGACCACCGGCCCTGGACCTGCTGCTGTTGCCATGGCCAGTGACGCTGAGCCCGGCCGGCGCCGCCGCTGCTGCGCGCAGGACACGCCCGGTGAGCTGAGGGGGGGTCTCCGGAGCCGGGCGGGCATCGGAGGGGGTCCCCCCTCCCCGGGCACCACCGGGTCACCCCTCCCGAGCCACACACCCGGCACCGAGCCGGATTTCCCCCCGCGTCCCGGGCGCTGGTGGGGTCCCCGCTGCCGAACATCCCCTGGGTACCACCCTGGGAGCTCTGTGTCCCCCCTGCGGGGTTTGGGGACTAAGGTGACAGCCCAGCACAGCAGCACTTGGCTGCCCTGCGCTGCTGGGCCCGGGCGGGGTATGGGGACGTGGCCCCAGTGTGACTCCAACAGCTCCCGCAGATGTTCCCAAGGTCCCGGATTCCCGCGGTGACAGCGACGGGCCCCGCCGGGGCTCCCTCTGCGACCGGCACTGCGCTGCCATCAACAACGTGCAGGGTGACCTGGGGGACCTGGGCTGCCACCTGCACCGTCCCCGTGTCCCCCCAGGTAGGTTGGCTGTGGGATGGGCTGGATATGGGGCTCTGGGGGGGGTCCCACGCCCACTGTGACCCTGTGTGTCACCCACAGCCGTGTCCACCCCGGCCTGCTACCAGCAGCACTCGGAGGAGGTGTGTGAGAGCTGCGTGGTGAAAACCACCCTGACGGCCGAGAACGCTGTGGAGGCCAACAAGCTCTCCAACAACTACAAGGTGGGTGGGGGTACCCATGGGTGCTCCTGGAAGGCTGTGGTGGGTTTTATTATTTTTCCTCTTCGCTTATCCCAAGAAAACCCCTCTCTCTGCAGTTTGGCTTCAAGAAATGGAAGAGCCACGTGACGGCGCGGCCCTGGGAGGACCGGTCGGAGATTGTCAAGGAGCTCTACTCTGACCTCAACGTCATCCGAGGCTCTGGAGGTGGGTGGCCTCGGGGACAACCCTGGGTGGTGGCAGTGTGGATTTGGGCAGCTACAGGTGACAGTGGTCCCACAGTGGTGCCTTCCCTCCTGCAGGGTCCACGCTGACGTGTGGGAACGTCCTTTACCTGCTGCTCTTTGGCTGGTGGCTCTCGCTCCTCTACGTCCTTGTGGCTGCCATGATGTTTGTCACCGTCATAGGGGCTCCTTATGGTGAGTCCCAAATTTGGGACCCCCATGTGAGGGCTGGATGAGCTCAAAACAGCACCTATGGGTGTTGGGGACTCCTGAGTCCCTTCTCCATGGAATGTCCCTGTAGCTGGAAGGGACACTGATGGTCGTGTCCCCACAGGGCGGCTCTGCTGGGACCTGGCCGGGTATTTCCTTTGGCCCTTTGGCAAAGTGATCCAGAAAGTGGAGGTAAGGGTGCCTTGGGAATCCCCTGGAGGGAGGGGTTGGGGTGCCCTATGCACACCCTGACATCCCCCCTCTCCCCAGGTCCCCAAATCCCACCAGGCGCGCGAGGCTGGCACGGGGGAGAGCTCAGCCCTGCTTGGGGGTCCCACACCACGCCGCTGGCGCCCGCAGTGCTGGGCGGGCACTGGATACTGGGTGAGCGCCATGCTGGACAGGGTGACATCGCCACCAGAGTGGTGGGGAAGGTGCCCATGGGCACCTCCCCTCCGCTGGGGTCGGTGTTTTGGGGGTCAATCCATGAAGGTGACCTCCCGTTCACAGCACCGTGCCAGCACCGCGCTGTGGCTGTGCCTGGGCTACCCGGTGCTGGCGCTGGCCCACGGGCTCGTGTGTGTCACCGCGTGGCTCCTCATCATCCTCATCCCCGTGGCCAAGCTGAGCGCCCGTGCCGCCTCCCGTGTCCTGCTGCTGCCCCCGGAGCGGGTGCTCATCCGGCGCCTGAGGATGGTGGGTGACACTGGGCAGGGTGAGGGTCCCACACCCCGCTCCAGGTGGGATTTTGGGGCGGGGGGTGACCCTCTTGTCTCTCTGCAGACAGAGGTGCCGCTGGAGGGGGAGGTGATTCTCTGCTGCTACCGCGCCGCCAACCCCTACTACTACAAATACGCCGTGGATGGCATCAACGTCTTCGCCGTCAGTATCCTTCTGGGAGCTGGAGTGGGAAGGGTGGGGAGTGACCCCAAATCCCACCCCTCTTTGTTGTGTCCTTGACTGGCCGCCCCAGACCTGCTGCCACTGGTGCTGGTGACGCTGGTGCTGGGCTACGCGGACAGCCCCAACCACCTGACCGGCTCCGCCGTCAAGTTCACCTTGGCCCTGCTCTCCATCATGCCCCTCTCCTACTACATTGGGATGGCCATCGCCAGGTGAGCGGTGACAGGGGACACTTGGTGGCAAGGTGGGGACACTCCAACCTTGCTGACACCCATTTCCTCCTCTCCAGCATCTCAGCCCAGAGCAACTTCGCGGTGGGGGCGGTGGTGAACGCCACGTTCGGCTCCATCACTGAGCTCACCTTCTACATCACCGCTCTCATCAAGGGCTCGCGTGAGGGCAACCGCTGCTACGCTGAGGTGGTCAAGTCGGCGTTGACGGGGACGCTGGTGGGCTGTGTCCTCTTCGTGCCGGTGAGATGGGCGGCATTGAGAGCCGGGAGGGTGCTGTGAGCAAAGCACTGATGATATTTTTTTGGGGGGGTTTTTCTCCATCCCCAAGGGTCTGTGCATGGTGATCGGGGGCATCCGGCACCAGGAGCAGCGGTTCAACAGCCGCTCCGCGGGCGTCAGCTCGGCCTTGCTCTTCCTCTCTGTGGGAGGTGAGTTGGGGACAGGGGTGTCCCCAGGTTTGGGGGGGTCCCACCAGGGTTGGCACCCACCCCACGGCCTGCTGTCCTCACAGGTGTCTTTGCCCCGACGCTCTTCTCCAAGGTGTACGGGAAGCTGGTCTGTGGCGAGTGCCACAATGTCACCCAGAACCCGCTGGGCCACTACCTCTGCCACAATTGTCACTTTGACCTGGTGAGTGGGGATCTGGACCCTCAACAGAGGGAATTTGGGGTTGGGGATGCTCCGAGCTCCCCTGGCTCTCGTGCTGGGTGGTGGCAGTGGGGCTGTCCCTTGTCCCCCTGTATCCCTGTTGACAGGTGCTCTCTCTGCAGATGGACAACAACGGCACCCTCTACTACAGCCACGTCCAGTGAGTGTCCACTGCAGTGGGGACAGGGCTGTCCCCACACTGGGGTGGCACCTCCTGGGTTTGGTCATGTTCCTGCATCCCTCCCAGGGCCTCTCTCCACCCCCAATGATCCAGTGCCCCATGTTCTCCAACCCCAGGGGAAGTCCCCTGGGGTCTCCATGCCAGCCCACGGTGGCAGTGACAGTGTCACCTGTGTCCCACAGACCCCTGGTGTACACGGTGTCCATCCTGCTCCCTGCTGCCTACCTCATCGGGCTCTTCTTCACCCTCAAAACCCACACGCACATCTACGACATCCACATCAGCGACTGTCACAGTGAGTGTCCCCAAATGTCCTGGCTGTGGGGCTGGCTCTTGTCACTGCTCTGGGGTGTCCCACACGTCTCTGCTCTCTCCCCAGTGCCTGGCCACCACCACAGCGCTGTGGTCCACTGGTCCCGCTGGCAGGCCCTGGTCATCCTCCTGCTCTCCACCCTGTGCATGTCGGCCTGTGCCGACCTGGCCACGGAGCACATCAGCCCCATCCTCACAAACTCCACCATCTCGCAGGTGAGCCAGGTCTGGGTGTTCCCAAGGACCCAGATGTGCCCTCCAGAGATGGGGACCTGCCCTGGCTGCAGTTGGAGCCCCAAAAGCAGTGGGTGAAAGATGCTGAGATGCTCTGCACGGTTGGCCTGGGCTTGGATGTGGTCAGGGCCAGGCTGATGTCACCTCTTCCCTGCAGTACTTCATCGGTGTCACCGTGCTGGCGATGGTGCCCGAGCTGCCAGAGATTGTCAACGGCATCCAGTTTGCCCTGCAGAACAACCTGAGCTTGAGGTGAGATGGTTCCAAGGATGAGTTTTGGAGTGGTCCCTGTGCCCTGTCCCAGTCTCATCGCCGTGCCTTGGTGCCCACAATGGGCTGCCCAGCCACTGGTGGGTCAGATCCTTGTCAGCTTGTCCTCAAGAGGACTTATTCACCCAGAAAACGGTGTCAGAACTGGGATGGGCTCTGTGGTTTGGGATTTTCTCACCCCAAGGGCTGCTGGAGACCTGGTGCTTGGCAGCTCCTAAGTTGTCCTTCCTCCCCAGCATCGAGATCGGGAACTGCATCGCGGTGCAGGTCTGCATGCTCCAGATTCCCATCCTGGTGCTCTTCACCATCTTCTACGTGAGTAGCCCCGGGACAGCCCTGGGGCACCTCCCGCAGCAGGGCTGGGGACATGGTGGGACGTGGAAAAGACACAGCTGCCCTTCCCAGTGTCTCCACTCTGCTCAGTGCAGGGGAAGTGGGGTCAGATGTCTCCTGGGACGTCCCCACCCTGGGGACGTGTGGCAGAGAGGGTTTAAGGAGTGACACGTAAGTTCCCAGAATCAGAGTGGGGTTGTTCTGGTTGGCCACGAACCCCAAATCCTCTCCCTCACAGCCGACCAACTTCACGCTCGTCTTCAGCGACCTCCACGTCTACGCCAGCATGTTCAGCGTGGTGCTCATGAACTACATCTTCATGGATGGCAAATGTGACTATTTCCAAGGTGACCACCCCCCACAGGGCTGCTGTGGGACTTGGGAGTATCCCACTATTCCCTGGGCTGTGGGATGGGGGGCTCCTGGGTCCAGCCCTGGGGTTATCTGCTTCTTGGGGCTCTCGGCCTGTGGTGACCCGAGCAATCTTGGGGTCTTGGTTGACCATCTCGGGGCTGTCCCCCTACAGCAGCTCCAAGGGGGATCACTCCCATTTCCTCCTTTAGAAGGGTTTAAACTCCCTTTAATGGACATTTTGCAGAGAACCATGAAACTCCTCTACAGGGGGCTAATCCAGACCACACCAGGTCTTAAACCCACATCCCTCCTTGCTCCAGGGAGTAACTCCCTCCAACTCTCTCTGTCTGCCCCAGGCACGGTGCTGGTGATGGTTTACTTCATCCTCCTGGCTGTGTATTTCTTCGCCCCCTCGCCCAGTGGCTGCTGAGGTTTGGATTCTCCTTTCTCCAACCCCCTCGTTGGGATCAGCAACCGTCAAGACCTTTTCCAGTGTCTCAGGGACTCGGCCGGGCTGGCTCCGGTCTGGAAATGCCATTTCCTGAAGCTCCTGCTGCTGCTGGGCTCCCCTCGTGGGGCTTCAGGGATGGGAAGGGTGGTGGCAATGGAATTGCTCCCGAAACGAGGAGGCTTAAAGCCAGAGCACATCACAGAGGGATCTCTAGCCCACACTTGAGTGGCTGGAAGGAAAATTGTCCTCAGTGGAGGGTCTTGAAGGGGATTTCTGTGCATCTTGAGGACAGACCCCTCCCTGGGGATGTGTTGCACTGGGAGAAGGTGCCTGAGAAGTCCCTCATCCTCCTGGGCCTGGGAGGGACTTGGGCCTGGGAATCGCACAAGGATGTTTGATGGCACCAGAAACGCACCCAAAGGTATTTTCAGCTGTTTTGTCATTAAAGCAGTTTTGTACGAATCAGAAACAAGTTTGTTTCTCCTTAAATGAGCCTCAGTCACCAGCCTGGGCCCCTCTGTGGCCACCATTCCCTGTCCTCTGTCACCTCACCCCAGGGACAGAACCAGCGGGGTGGCTGTGGGCTCCAGCTTTCTCCATGACCCTCCCAAAGCTCCAGCTCATTTCCAGCCTGGTCTTGTCTGACTGTCTGGGGTCCTCCTGGCTTCGAGGTCTTTACCAGGCTCCTGAGTAGGGTCAGGGATGCTCCTGGTGCTGTGACAGGCTGGGGACACCTCCCTCCGTGCAGGGAAATGTTGGTGGGTGTGGTGAGAGGACCAAGTCGGGGCTTGGGTTGATTTATTTTCTTTAAAAACAAAAACAACCCCAAAGCAAAACACCGACAGATCATTAACACAGGCAAGGAGGCTCCGGTGCCTCTTCCCTCTCCCCTGCTCCATCGGGATGTACTTCAGCATAAAAACCAGGGAGTGCTGCCACGGGAATGTTGGACTCTGAAAGGAGGGACGACAGCCCTGAGCGAGGCAGGAAGCAGCCAGGGATCGCCCTCCTTTCCAGGGAAGGCAGCAGCTCGTTAGGGATTAATGAAGCTGCTTTATTTAAGCCTTTTTGTTCTCCTAGCACGGACAATCCTGCTGTCATTAGTCTGGGACATTTGGGGGCATGCCCGGGTGAGGAGCTGGAGCTGCTGATGGCAGGACAGGGAAGGATGGAAAAGGGATGGGAGGGCAGAAGTTGTAGGAGAACTTGCTCAGTGCCATCGTCTTACTGAGGTTAAACAAAAACCATCTCTCCTGCGGTGAGGGACGCTTGGGAATTCTCTGTTCTGAGCTGGCTTTCCCTGTCTCCTTAGGTCCTGCCCCATCCCAGGCAGAACTGTGGATGCTCTTATCTCCTCCCCATCAGTTGCTGCTGATGTTGGATCCTTTCCCTCTCCCTTAGGGAATTCTAATTAAAGCTTTTATCCACAGGCAGTAGCCCAGAGCAATTAAAGCCACCCTTCAGCAGCAGCTGTGAGCTCAAGTGCTTAAACCAACTCATTTTTTCAGGAAGAGCAGCCTCCAAGACCTTGTGCCCCTCATGCAGCAGCCAGTGGAGGTTATGGAATGGGAGAGGCCCCTGGGAACCCATCAGTGGGTGATGCTTGCATTGCTTTTATCAGCAAAAGTGAAGGCCCTGGACCTTTGTGGTTTTCTTGGTGATGCTTCCCCAGCTCCTGCGGGCTGGGGGTGGAAGGATCCACAAGGATCAAATCCAACCCCTGGCCCTGCCCAGGACACCCCAACAATCCCACCCTGTCCCTGAGAGCATTGTCCAAACGCTGCTGGAGCTCTGGCAGCCTTGGGGCCGTGCCCATTCCCTGGGGAGTCTGGGCAGTGCCTGACAGAGCAGGACAATCCCCCCCTTGCTGCTGTCCCTGATGTCCCCAGGACAGGGATGTCCCTCCAGGCTCCAGGGCACTGCTGACTCAGATTCAACTTTCCATCAACCAGCACCCCCAGGTCCCTTCCCACAGCTGCCTCCAAGCCTCTCCTTTCCCAGCCCATCCTGGATGCACTTTGCTGAAGTCTGAAGATTCCCTCTCCTGGCTTTCCTGGATCACCCAGGTGGGTTATGCTGTTGTAGAAGGAAATCAGAGTGTGCCAAGCAGGACTTTCTCTTCCTAAAGCTGTGCTGGCTGTGACCAATGTCTGTGTTGTCCTCCAGGGGTTCTTCAACAGCTCCCAGAATAATCTTTTCCAGGTTTTTCCCAGGCACAGAAGTGAGACTGACAGCCCCGTGGTTTCCAGGGTCATCCCTTGAAAGCCAGGACCAGCTTCCAGCCAGCTGAGACCTCTCCAGAGTCCCAACACTGCTCCAAAATCATCAAGACAGGCTTTGTGACGACCTCAGAAAAAGCTCCAGAGACTTCCAGAGTGAGGAAAACCTAAGAACCTAAGGAATGTGCTTGCCCAGAGATCCAGGCTTGGATGGCTCCAGTACCAGTATCACCTGGGGCACAAAGGGAGATGCTCTTTAAAGCAGGTAAGGGAAAAACCAGCACAGGGGTGACCAGGCTGCTCCAGGACAAAGGTCCCAGAAGGCAAAGATGGGAGTGTGGATATTCAACCTCGGAGTGTGGGATGGAAGAAGGAGCTGGAGAAATGGTCCTGCAGGTCACTACAAGCCAGGGTAGGAGAGCAAGGAACCCTTCCCCAGCCCAGAGCTGCCAGCAGGGCCTGGATTCAGCAGCCAGGGAGGCTGGGAAGAGGCTGAAATGCACAATTCCTGCGAAGGTGATGCAGGGGATGGAGACATTGGAGCTCCAAGCAGCTCCCACCTGTTCCCGTGGTCCAAGCACCCGAGAAAGCCTCAGCTGTGATGCCCAGCCTTTGTTCTTCTGAGCCTTGGAGGAAGAAAAAGCAGCACCTGAGGCTGGAGAAAGAGGACAATCTATTCCCAAGAGCAGGGGAAGCTTAATTTTGGGACAAAGGGTGGGTTCCCTAAGAGGGGGGCAGTGACTCCAGCAGGCAGTGCCTTCGGATTAACAACATGAAGACAATGCTATGGTTTATTTAAACATAAATGCAATCTCTTAAAAAGAAACTAAAACCCCCGAGTGTAACCTCTGCCTTTGATGAAGAGGAAAGCATTGGGAAAAGCTGATTTTAAAAACAAAAGGCACTTAAAAATGGGCTCCAACTGAAAAGGATTTTGCACAAACCTCATGCCTGGAGCTGCTCAGGGTTCAGTGGCCACTTAAACAAATTCAGTGTAGAGAGCTCAAGAGGACCAGAGCTACTTCTTCCTGTGCAGAGACAATCCCTGTTCCCAGCAGGAGGGAGAGATGTTCCCTCTCCCCTTTTTTGCATGCTGTATTTCCTGGGCTGAGCAATCCACAAAGCCACTCCCCAACCTGGCTTTAAATCACATCTGCCACCCTCAGGGGAACATGCAGCAACAAGAAAACGGCCAATTTGGGGTGTGTAGGAGGAAGGAAAACCAAAAGTTGGGCAATGCTGATAACCAGGAGTCGGCTGAGCAGGTTACGAGAGCTCTGAAGTCTACGGGGTGAGTTTTTGCCGTAGCTCGTTCCGGGTGCAAAGTGAGCAGAAAAGGTTAAAAAAGCCTCAGGAAAACCTTTTCCCTCCCCACCCCCAGTAAACAACACAGTAGTCCCTTAAGTGACAACTTTCTCCCAGTCTTCCAAGCAAACCTTTCAATATGAAAAGGGGAGAACACAGACACTGCACCAGGGAAGCTGCACGGGCCAAGCTTCGCTCGCCGCCCCGGGCGACGTTCCAGCCGTCTCCGGAAGCTCAGGGATGGGAACATGCCCATGGAACACATGCAAGGCTGGAGGAATTGGTGGGTTTGGAGAGGGGGAGCTCAGCTGGGTGGGAGGGATGGGTTATCCAAAGCAGAAGAACAGGTTTGGTGGCTGTTCTGCATCAAATGTTCCTCGCTGGATACAAGGGTGAAAACACCAAGGTGAAGGTGCCACGTGTAAGCACAGCCTCAGACATTCAGGAACTCATTAAGCTCCCCAATTAATTTGCCAGCGTGTGCTGATGACAGGTTGACGGTGGGCTGCTTAGTCTCAGAAAATACTTTCTGATTAATGGTGTAATTTAGAGCTCCATAAATAAAAAGGGGGGTTTGTTTTTCAATGACTAAAAGTAACAACGTCTCGAAAGGCATCGATGTATTTGCTGAGTAAGGCCTTGAGCAGGTTCCTCCATGTTCTTAGCAAGACCATTCCGTGGAATCCATAAATAGGGGGGTGGGAGGGGGAATTCTTCAACGTGGTGAGTCTCGGCCAGAAGTGGGAGATGTTCTCATTTTAGTCGCTCAACGAGTCCCTGCGTCAGTCCAAGGTGCAAAAGCTGGGATCTGGAGAGAGTTGCTAGGTGAGGGAAGGATTCCAGGAGCTTCTCCCAGCACAGTTCCAGCAGGCTGGGCACCACCAGCCACATTTTGAACAGGGAGCCAGTCCGTTTGTTTTCGTGGATGTTGACCACCCCTCCGTGGACGTACATGCAGCCAGCCTAGGCGGGGAAAGGGGGACAGGAGTTACAGAGCCAGGAAAAGCAGGATTGGGCTGTCCCCACTCCCAGCTGCTGAGGCTCCTTCCTGCAGCAGAGGTGGCACTGCCTCAGCCACTCGCTCTGGGATCCTCTGATTCAAGGGAGGAATCACTGCTGGAGGGGCCATGTCTTATCCTAAATCACATATCCAGCACCTCAGCGTGCCCTGCTCTGAATTTCAGGTGATTTCTATCTCAAGAAATCCATTTTTAGGAGTGTGGCAAACTGTTAATAAAGTAGTACAGCGCAGCACTCATGTTTCAGCTAAAAATAATGTATTTTTTAAACTACACCCACCTCACACAGACATCCTGCATTCCCTTGGCTCAGCACAACCCTGCTGAAGGGATGACAGGAACACGGAGAGATGGGAAAAAACTCAGCTGCTGAGTGGCTTTTTTTTTTTCCATAAGCTGGCAAAGAAAGGGCATTCCTGCTGTGCAGGCAGTCACTGAGCTGCCTGGGAAACACCTTTATCAGGCTTCCCAGGAAAAGCTGCATTTCTAACAGTCTCCAAACTAAGAGACACCAAGGAATGTGATCTCTGCCCTCAGGAGATGGGGAGCTGAAGGAGGTGAAGGCACAGCCAAAGGCATTTCTTGCTGCCTGTTAATTATCAATCCCAAGTCTCCAGACTTCTATTTCTGGCCAAAAGCTCTGGCAATACCAATATTTCTTAGTGGTTTCCAAAGGGTTGGAAAAAGGCTCATCTAATCTTTCATCTCAGGCTGTTCTCAGTAGGATAAAATCACTTTACTCAGGGATTATTTGTGCTTTCCTTTTTTCCCTTCTACAAGCAGGAACTGCTGTTCCCACACGGAGTTGAAAAGCTAAAATTCTGCATCATTTCTTTCAGGAAGCAAAATCCACGGTGGGGCACCATTCTTCAAACAGCAGCAGGAGTAAGAGCCTCCCAAATGATGCTGCATCCAGTGGAGGTCACTTCCTTGGGAGCATCAGCTCTGTTTGCAGCCCACACCAACATCAGAGGGCTGGGATGAGCGACCCCAGCTCCAGAGGAACAAAATGAGTCACTTACTGGGGTGACAGCAGCACAGTGGAAGTACACGGGCTCTGGCATCTCAGCTGGGAGCTTGACCCACTGGAAAGTTTGGAGGTTCAGCTTCCAAACGTCTCCCAGAATCACCTCTCCGTTGTAGCCTCCGCAAACGAACACATCTGCAAGAGAGGAGATGTGGGGAGTGGCCAGGCCCAGCCATCCCCCGGCCAGCAACTGCGGGGAGAGAGGTCAGGGATCACCTTCCCAGCAGAGTTTTGGGATCAGTAATTGTTTTACCTCAACATAAGCTCTCAGGAGCTCCCAAATCAATCACAGCACAAGGAGAGGCCACTTAAGAGATTCCCAGACTGGCTTGGGGGGGGAAGAGACCTCAAAGCCCATCCAGTTTTAACCCCATGGGCAGGGACACCTTCCACTGTCCCAGGGTGCTCCAAGCCCTGTCCAGCCTGGCCTTGGACACTTCCAGGGATCCAGGGGCAGCCACAGCTTCCCTGGGAATTCCAGCTCAGCCCCTCCCCACCCTCCCAGCCAGGAATTCCTTCCCAAGATCCCATCCATCCCTGTCCTCTGGCAGTGGGAAGCCATTCCCTGGGTCCTGTCCCTCCATGCCTTGTCCCCAGTCCCTCTCCAGCTCTCCTGGAGCCCCTTCAGGCCCTGCAAGGGGCTCTGAGCTCTCCCTGGAGCCTTCTCTTCTCCAGGTGAGCACCCCCAGCTCTCCCAGCCTGGCTCCAGAGCAGAGGGGCTCCAGCCCTGGAGCAGCTCTGAGGCCTCCTCTGGACTCTCTCCAGCAGCTCCAGCTCCTGCTGCTGTTGGCCCCAGGGCTGGGGCAGCTCTGCAGGTGGGGTCAGAACCTGAGAGGGGCAGAATCCCCCCTTTCCTGCTGCCCACACCGAGGCATCAGGGTGGATTTCTGGCTCATGTCCCACTTCCCAGCCTGCCCATGATCCCGATCCCAATCCCACCATGGCAGACTCAGGGCTAAACGCCATTGGAAGCAGGAGTGCATTCCCTCTTTTTGTAGCTGTGTTAAGCCCCAGCCAACCTGAGTTCTCAGACACCTGGGTTTGATCAGATTCCAGGGATTTTAAACCCATAGGGAGCAGCTCCTTGTCCTGCCTTGCTCCCAGATTTGCTCAAGTTCTCAACTCAGAGGCTGCCAAATCCTGCTGGTGAAGGGGACTGGAAGCATCTCCCAGCTCCTGCCTTACTTTTACTGGCACAATTAACACTCCTAAAAAATACAACCCAGCATTTCACTCCACCCTTCAACACAGAGCATTCAGCCACTGACCTGAAGAGTTTGGAAAAGAGGGATCAAGACTGTGACTGTTTTTTTCAGTGCAGAAGAAAGAGTGGTGCCAGCTGGGCAGCTTAAGGCCCGTCAGCGAGGAAAAAATCCTCCTCCAGAAAAGCCACGTGTTCCCTGCAGCTCTCTCCACTGTTTGGTTGTACAAGATACACCCATTTCCCAGAGGCAAATCTTACCATTTTTGATCTGGACACAGCTGTGGCATCTTCTGGCTGCTGGGAAGCCTGGGGAGAATAAATTAAAAAATATATATCAACAATAGTTGCTTTAAAGTGCTTGTGCAAGTGGTGATTTTGTCTCAACATTTAATCATGGAGATTAATTTTTAAGGGGTTCTGCTTTCCTGCAACCCCAGGTATAAAAGGTGTAATTTTAAGCAGCTGTTTCAGGTTTGATTCCTAATTCCTTTCCAGAGAAGGAAGAAATGTGCTGGAATCTTGTTCCCCAGAGTCTCAAATCTGGCTTGGTGAAAAGCAGCTGTGAGATTCCAGGGAAAGCCCAGGGCCTCAAAGGGAGCAGGGATGATCTGGATCCTCTGGGAGCAGATCCAGGCACTGTCACCTTCCCCAAGCAAGGAGGGAAGGAAGCCAGACTGCCAAATTCCCTTGGATGGGTTAATCCAAGTGCTGAAGCACAAGCAGGATCTCAAAGCCAGCATTAAGTCACATATTGAACAAGAAAATCGCACCTTCGAGCACCTTGGCCACTCTGGTTTACAGGGGAAGATGGGAAATTCCAAACTCACCGACTTTCTCATGAGGTTTTGTGGTGATCTCCTCCCAGGTGTTGGTTTCCAGGTTGTAGGCATGGATCTGGAGGGAAAAAGAGGAGCCATGAGATTCTCCTTGCTCTGCCAGCACCAGGACGAGGCAGCCACAGGCTCTGACCCACTATAAATAACCCCTTTTCTTTCATTAAGTGTGAACCCAAAAATAGCTGATCCCAGCCAGTGACTAAGCAGGTCTAAAATCACCTTCCAAGCTCCATCCCAGCTTTGTTATTTCAGCCCTACAGCTGAATTAAAAAAAAAACCAAAAAACATTGCTTTTTAAAAGAGCTGGCCCAATTAAAATCCACACCCTTGAGCTCTCAGAAGGATTTAGAAATACCTTTCTCCTACTGCATGCAGGGAGAAAAGAGATGGAACAATGGAGAGATAAAATGTCACGTTAAGTGCTGCAGATCCCACTTTTTTGGCAGCAGAGCACTGTTTAAAGTGACCACAGATTCATCACAGGACATTCTGTGGCAAATCCAGGTTTTACAGAAATAGGAGAACAACCTGCTCCCAATTATCTGTTTATTTTTTTAACCAGGCTCTCCAGGCAAAGCCAGATGAAGAGGCTGTGCTGGTTGTACCTCAGTGTGGAAAATCCCCTCTCCAGGGTTCCAAACACCTCACCTTATCCAAGGAATAAGCTGTCCAGGAAGTTCCACCTCCCAGGATATAAATCCGTTGACCGTCATGAGCAATTTCGTGTCTGTACCTGAAGAAGCAAAGAACATCCAGCAGCACAATTAGCAACAACAAAAAACTTTCTGGAAAACACCATCAAATTCCAGGGATTCGAGCAGAAACTTCGAAGCCTGGCTACGCTGCATCAGTCCCTCAGGCTGGAAGCATTCAGGAGATGTGGAAATTTTCCTGAGCCCTCCAAGCAGCACCCCAGAAGTCTGAGAGGCATTTTCTGATTGCAGAGCAATTATTAAATAATTAAGGGCAACGATTATGGAACACCAGGACAGCCATCAATATTCCAGCCCCTTCGAAGGTGGCCCCTGGAAGTGTCCAAGGCCAGGTTGGACGGGGTTTGGAGCAACCTGGGATAGTGGGAGGTGTCCCTGCCCATGGCAGAAGGTGGAACTGGGTTTGCTTCAAGGCTCCTTCCCACTCAAACCAGTCTCGGATTCTTGCATTCCCAATTCCCTGTTCTCACACCAAACCACGGATGAGAGCGACCAAAATCCGTCCTTCCAATGCCACAACGACTCCCAGGGAAAGGAGGGCTGGAAATGCCAACTAGAGCAAGGTTTCCCAAAGCTTCCCATTCCCTGCCTCCCAAAAAAAAAGCTCCCCGAGGCTGCCCAGGTGCTCACCTCTCCTCTGGCATGTCACAGGACATATTGTTTGGCTTCAGCTGGATCCATTCCCGAGTGTTGAGGTCCAGCTTGTGGAGGTCGGTGCTGTAGATGTACCCAGTTGTTCCTCCAAACACGTAGAGACACCCATTGATGATGGCCATGGCCTGGCAGAGAAACCAGTTAGAAAGGACTTGGGACACCTGGGGCTGGGAAAAAAGGGAATTCCTGCTCTTCCAAAGCAGATGTGCACCAGCAAAAGGGCTCAGTCCCGCTGTGAGCGTGAATCCATTTCTCTGTCCACCTCGTTCATCCACATTACGGAAAGTCTTAAAAGGTGTTATTCTAACATAAAGAAACCCTACAAATTTTCATTTAGATTTTTAGGTTTTGAAGGTTTTTGACTCCCAACCACTCCTTAAATCACATTTTTTTCATCCAGCTGCACTAGCGAACAAATTTTGGCTTTTCTAACTAGGAGAAAACCTTTCCTTTGAAATCCCCAAGAACCAAGGCTGCTTTATCTCTTTAAGAAGGATACCTGCTTTTCCTTGTGCTTTTATACAGAGAGAACAACTCCGGTGAGGAGCAGAGAAGAGATTTTGGTGCTCTGCCCCCTTCCGAGCCACTCAGGGCTTCCTTGCCCTCCCTACCTGGCCGTAGATGCGGTTGGGTTTCTTGCCGCGGCAGCTGAGCAGAGCCCATCTCTTGTACTTGACGTTGCACACGTGGACGTCGTTCCCGTTGCTCTCTCCAAAGGGGATCCCGGTGCCCCCAAAAACCAGGAGGTTGTTGCCATGTAAAACAACTGGGAGAGAGACAAAAAGCAGGGACACTCATTGCTGTGACATTGGTGGAACAGAACGACTTTTCCAGGCTGTTCCAAGCCAGGTTGGGCTGGGCTTGGAGCAACCTCTTCTAGGGAAGGTGTCCCTGCTCCTGGCATGGAATTGGATGAGCTTTAAGCTCCCTTCCAACTCAAACCATTCCATGTTTCCATGCTCTGGAGACACCAGGGCTCAGCGCTGTTCAAATTCCCTACAACCCACCCCGCGCATTTACGGCTCTGAGATGCTCTAAAAGAGAAAGGATCCCAACTAAAACCATGGTAACCAAAGGTCTGCTTGGAAAAGGGAACAAAGACATCTATTTTTGGATGCTTTGAGACGTCTGCACAAAGCACCTTCCCTGCTGAAAGCACAGGTGCCTTGCAGCCAGCAAGGTAAACACCTGGAAAATACCTCTTGCTTTCCCATTTTTTGCTTTCCCTCTGCCTCAACCAAGCAAAAAGGGAAAGAAAAATCACAAACCCAACCCAACCTCAGAGCCTACTTGGGAAAACAGGATCCAGATTTCCAGTTCTTGCTTGGTTTTGCGTGGATTAAAATAGCCAGGATTAAAATAGCTCCAGAAATAGGCACACAAGGAGTGGGATTTCCATACGTACGTGACATGGAGGCCAGTTCCCTGGGCATGTAGCCTTCGGTGCCCATCTGATGCCAGGTGTCTGTGGCGAAGTTGTACCTCCAGAGCTCCCTGAAGAGGGGGTAGTCCTCGTTCTCTGGCCCTCCGGACTCATCGTAGTCGGGATTGTACCCTCCGAACACGTAGAGGTTGGAACTGTCGGCCACGCAGCGATGGCCGCTCCTGGCCGGGGGGCACCGGTGGCCTGCAGGAGGAGGAGAAGGGAAAACAGCTCCAGAAGAGCTCAGGTTGTGTCCCAAGGTCAGGAATGCACCACTGGGGTGGTTTGCCAAGAATCCATAGGGAAGCACCTCTGCAGCAGGAGGAAACGGCTCTGTAAGGACAGATCCACTTCTCCGAGCTGGAAAAGGGACAATCTGTGTGTCACCATCTCATTCCTGTCCACTCCACCCCTGGACCACACGGCAAACCTTCCACAACAGCTGTTTCTGAGGTGTTTGATAAAATCCCTCTTCTTTCATTCTGTTCGGAATGAATTTTCACTGAAATTGCACTCAGGAAACAATTCCAAATGTTTGTATTTAAAGCCGCCCAACAGAGAAAAAAAATCAGGATTCGCTTTCCCTCCTACAAAAAACCTCTCTGTGCCTTCCCTTTTTGTTCCTCGGATCTCAAGACTTTGTCACTTAAACATTTAAGTGACACAGGTCTGCTAGAACAGGGAAAATCTGCTCCTAAATAAAGGCACTGCACTGGGCAGGAGCAGGGAATCCAGCTGGGATCCGACAGGCAGATGCAGCCATTCCCAAAAGGAATTCCTCTGCCTGCCCACCCTCCCCCTTAAAACTCAGTGGAAATAAAAGCAGGGAGGACAATTCCAGCTCAGCTCTCAACCGGAATAGACAAAAAGATGGATTCAGCCAAGGAAAACCTAACCAGGAATATTCTTGGACAACAGAAATCGAGGTCTTGGCTGACAAGTGACCAAAACAAACCCAAACAAATCAGTGACCTTCACCTCCCACCTGCTCCCACAGACTTTTTATGGATTTTAGGATGGAAAAGGAGCCAGGGAAGCGTCTAATTAGGACCCAGCGTGTTTTCTTCTGTTCTAATTCCCAGCGGTGAATCCGACACTGCAAAAAAAAAAAAACGAGGCACGAGGCATTTTTCCTACAGGAAAAGTGAAATAAATGATTTGGCCAGACCAAATAACGAACTCGAGCTCAGCACCAGCAGCTTTGCTTAATCATGTCCAACTCTGGTCCAAAATTAAGCTGCTCTCCAGGGTTCAGACAAAGTTTTGACAGATTTGGGTTGTTTCCAGGAGTAATTGCGTCTCGCAGCAATTCCCACTTAGAAAATAAATAAGCACTGGCTGAAAAAGGGAGGAAGAAAGTCAAGGAATTAAGGGAAAAATCTGTCGTGGGGACATGGATGGTGAGGCACAGGAGAGGGGGATATTCCATGTCCTAATTTAAAAGGTGTTAAGGAATTAGGAGTTCAAATTTATATTAAATATAGGTTTTATTTCCCTCTAGTTCTAACACTTGCCATGAGAATTTTCCAGAGGGAAGAGAGGAGAATAAGGGGGAGTTTTATATAAGCCAGTAAACTAAAGAGTAAGAGGTGGAAGTCTAAGAAAATAAATTTAAAAACACCACCCAGGAGGCCTTCACGGCCATCCACCTCCCAAAATTAAATAGGGAACACACCTGACTTTGCCAGAAATCCCCAGTTAAGTTTCAGCAGGAAGGATCAAAGGGATCACCCATCTCTGGAAGTGCCCAAGGCCAGACTGGACAGGGCTTGGAGCAACCTGGAATAGTGGAAAGTGTCCCTGCCCATGGCAGGGGGTGGCACTGGGTGATCTTTAAGGTCCCTTCCAACTCTTGCTCATCACCATGTCTTCAGAAAAGATTCCCCCAGCTCTGTCTTTTTAAGGAAAAGAGCTGTAAAAGCTGCATCCGTTCAAGAGTTAATCCCAATGAGTTCCTTCAGCAGACAAATTCCACGGCTCCAATAAAGAGCTGCATTTCCATTTAATTAGGACTCAGCGGATGATTCACAGCTCCTGCTGAAATTCAGGAGAGATTTGCAGCTGGTTCTGCTCCAGCCACGAGCCCGTTCCACAGGTGCAACCTTTAGATGGTGCAGGAAGATGGGAAAATCCTGGGATTTGCTGAACATCCACCTGTCGTGAGCAAAGCCCATCTCCTCAGAGCTGAACCCCAAAACACCCAAGGCTCAGGAAAGCACAGCAAGGCCCCATGCCTGTGAAAAGCTGGAATTCTCCAGGTCCTGCTGGGAATTCCTTGATCCTGGACATGGAAAGCAGCAGGATGTACCAAGTCAAGACAGATCTAAGGGGAAAAGGTCGTAAAGTTATGGAAAATGGCTTTAAAATGGATGGATATGATCTGGAAAGCACCTGTTTTCCCAGTTAAAGATTCCAAAGAAAAGCTGGAAGGATGGATGGGAAGGTGCA
This sequence comes from Rhagologus leucostigma, assembly GCA_013397725.1. NCBI lineage: Eukaryota > Metazoa > Chordata > Aves > Passeriformes > Rhagologus > Rhagologus leucostigma. The sequence continues at coordinate 159,330 of VZTD01000669.1, forward strand.
GTTACAAGGAGGCTCCTTTTCCTTAGTCCTGAGGGCAAAAATGGGAACAACAAAACTTTCAGGGAATAAATTCCACAATCAGGATGAAGTTTAACAACAGGACGAGAAGAAACAGCCTCAAGCTGTGCCAGAGGAGGCTCAGGTTGGACATCAGCAGGAATTTCTTCATGGAAAGGGTTGTTAAACATTGGAAGGGACTGCCCAGGGAGGTTTGGAGTCCCCATCCCTGGAGGTGTCCTAGGAATTCCTGGATGTGGCACTCAAGGCTCTGGGCTGGGGACAAGGTGGGGATCGGGCACAGCTTGGACTCGGTGGCCTTGGAGGGCTTTTCCAACCCAATGGATTCAGTGATTCCAGGCTGAAACACCACGACGGGGACATAATTAAGCAAAGTCCTAATTAAGGGTTGAGCCATCCGACAGAAACCGGCCGGCTGGGCACCGACCTGCCAACACCCTGCTAAATTCTCCCTTTAACCAGTGATTCACTCCGTGAGTTCTGAGGGAGCTGCTGGATGGCCTGGATTGACAATTCCAAGCTATTCCTAATTGAACATCTCTCCTGCACGAGCTGTAATTAGGACAGGGGATGAAACAAGAAGGTGTTTCCTGATGTGACACAGCAACCCCCTGGAGCAAAGGAGGCTCAGGGGGGACCTTGTGGCTCTGCACAAGTCCCTGACAGGAGGGGGCAGCCGGGGGGGGTCGGGCTCTGCTCGCAGGGAACAGGGACAGGAGGAGAGGGAACAGCCTCAGGCTGGCCCAGGGCAGGTTTGGTTTGGATACTGGGAAAATTCCATCCTGGAAAGGGTTGTCCAGCCCTGGCACAGCTGCCCAGGGCAATGCTGGAGTCCCCATCCCTGGGAGGGATTTCAAAGCCGTGTGGAGGTGGCACTTGGGGACATGGCTCAGTGGTGGCCTCGGCAGTGCTAGGGATGGTTGGACTCAGTGGTCTGAGAGACCTTTTCCAACTTGAATGATTCCATGATTCCATGAAGTTGTTTTGAGCCTCCTGAAACCATCCTTTTTCTTATGACTGTCAGAAACCCCAAATTAATCCAGTTATATTTCAAGGGTGGGTGTGGAGAGGAATGGGGTTGGAGTGACACGAGAAGGGACAACGGGCACAAACTGAAACACAGGAAATTCCAGCTGGATATGAGGAAAAACTTCTTTACTTTGAGAACGATGGAGCACTGAACAGGCTTCCCAGAGAAGCTGTGGCTGCCTCTGGATCCCTGGAAGTGTCCAAGGCCAGGCTGGATGGGGCTTGGAGCAACCTGGGATACTGGGAGGTGTCCCTGCCCATGGCAAGGGTGGCACTGGGAGGGTTTTGAGATCCCTTCCCACCCAAACCATTCCACAATCCTACACTCCTTTATCAGTTCCCTTTTTTCTCAAGCTAATTTAATCCCAATATCCACCTCAGGGTTATCTGCAGCACTTTGAGTATCTTAAAGTTCTTCCTGTCAGGATAACAGGAAAAGGAACGGCACCAGTGAGTAGCCTGTCCTGCTTCCAGGGTGTCCCAAACAATGCTGCCTCTTCCCATCAATCCATGATTTCATTCCCACAAATCCCAGAGCGAGGCCGTCCCACGAGGTGTGTGTTACACCACCACATTATCAGCATTACCACCAGCAGCAGAATTTCTACTTCAAGCCCTACTTTTGGAAATAGAAAGGGAATAACTACAGGGTGTAAAGCCAACAAATCCAACGTGGCTTTGGATCCTCCTCTTTCCCAAGCACCACATCCGCGGTGAATATCCCAGGGCTGTGCACGCGTCCTCTTCCCTGCCTTTTAAAGCTTTCTAAAGATGGTTTTGGTATTATTTTCCCTCCTGCCCGGTTTTTCAACATCCACAACGGCAGGATTCAATCTCTCCCTTTCCATTTCTGATCCCTGCAGGAATCCTGAAGGACATTTAGGTCAATATTGACTCTGACTCCCATCTTCAAAGTTTCATCTTTTCCACAACAGCCGGACAAAATAAGTTTGGAACTCGTGTAATCGGAGCCCCTCAGGAATGTTTGGATAAGCAGGATTGGGAATGCATCGCCGAGAGTGAGGTTTAAAACCTGTTTGTTCATCCAGCTGCGTTCAGCCTCTGCAGATCCCACACTTCCCTTCCGTGGCAGGCTGCCCACGCCTGAGAAACTCCCAAGAGGGAAAGCAGCTGTGGGCTGGCTCCCTGAACAACGGCTCTGAGGGGCTGAGGGAAAATGGGAGAAGCCAGAGGATCCAAACACAACCCACAGGCCACTGGCCAAGAGATTTCCAAATATTCCCGAGATCTCCAAAGTTTCCGGAATGGATCATCCTTGCATCCAGCTGGGAGAGCTCCTGGGTTCAGATCGATGTCCAGAACAGGTCTGGTTCTCTCAGGCCTTGTTTCCAAAATCTTTTGGGCAATTAAATTTAAAAGGATTTTACACCACTGAAAACAAGTGTTCCTTGGGTTGCTTGTTTCCAAAAAGCGTAAAGGAAAAGAAAGGAATTCTGGAGAATGAGAGCCATAGAAGGGAACTGGAAAGATCATCTGGCCCGATCTCCTGCGGGAAAAGGACCTGGGATGAGGTTGTTCAGCACCCTGAGCAGCCACATCCTGAAATACTCCAGGGACTCCACCACATCTCGGGGAAGGCTGTTCAGGGAATGATGGTCCCAGGGAATGATGGTTCTCACTGGAAAAAATTACTTTTTTCCATTGGGATGAAGCTTCCCAGTGCACCCTGTCCCCACTGCTCCTTGTTTTCTTCATGGAAAGGAGACCCTCCCCCCTCTTTGTATCCATCCTTTAAGGACCGGAAAACCCCAAAGAGGTTCCACCTGAGCCTTCTCTTCTCATGGAATCACAGAATGGAATCCCGGCATGGTTTGGGTTGGAAAGGACCTTAAAGCCCATCCCATTCCAACTCCTGCCATGGGCAGGGACACCTCCCATTACCCCAGCTTGCTCCAAGCCCTGTCCAACCTGGCCTTGGACACTTCCAGGGATCCAGAGGCAGCCACAGCTGCTCCGGTTTTCCAGGGAGAAGAGAGTTGAATCCTTCAGCCTTTCCTCACAGGGCAGGTTCCCCAGCCCTCGGACCATCTCCTTTGGATCCTCCCAAGTCTGGCTGTGAATTTCTTGACTTGTGGAGACCAGAACCGGACACAGAATTCCAGGGATGCCGGGTAGAGCGGGATGATCCCATCTCTCCCTCCCAGCGTCCCTGTGGATGCAACCCAGGACCTGATTTGCCTTCCCCCAGTTCCCTCTCAGCGAGGCTGCTCCCAAACCTCACAGATCCCAGCCTGTGCTGGACTCTTGGGATGTCATTCCAGCTGCTGCACTTGGAATTTTGTCTTTGTCACACTTCACACTCGCCTGTCCACTCCTCCAGCCTGAGCAGGTCCTTGGAATGTTATCCCATTAATTAAGGAATCACACGAACACAAAACCCTCCAGGACACGAAGGGGTTCAGGATATTTGGAACTCCTGTTTTTTTTAAAAAAATATATATTAAAAACTGAACCCCTTCATAAAAAAAAAAAATCCCAAACTCTTTTGTGACTGGGAAAATTACAGCTGAAGGCAAGAGCAGGAATGCTGAGCCAGGAGAGGCAAAGATCCATTTAAGCACCCAGATTGTTCCAATTCCCTTAATCCCAGGAGTCTGATGAAAACACTGAAAAATGTGGACAGAAAGAGGAGAAGAACAAACCACAAACCACCTGCATTTGACTTCCTTTTTCATCTTTCCAAAGCTTACAAACACCAGGGCGTGGAATAACGTGGGGAAAACGAAGGAATGACTCCTGAAAACCCTGGAAGAGAACTGGGAGTAAAAAAAAAGAAACCTGAAGAGTTTGGAAGAAAATTAGGAGGTAACTGAAAACCCTGGGAGAGAACTGGGAGGTAAGAAAAGAAACCTGGAAATTCTGCAGGAAACCTGGGGAGGTAAGGAATGAAACCTGACAAGTCTGGAGGAGAACTGGGAGCTGAGAAAACAGATCTGGAAACTCTGGAGGAGAATTGGGAGCTAAGGAACAAATCTGGTTGGAGGAAACGGAGTGAGGGGGGAAGAATTCCTCTCTCAATGGTTATGTAAGGGCTGCTGCTGGAGCTCTATAAATAGGACCTCAACAGGTGTCAAACGGGGAGAAAACTCCAGCAATCCAGGATTTTTCCACGCAGGAGGTGTTCAGGAGGCCTGGCAGTCAGTTTGGGGTTTATTTAGGCTGGATTTAAGTGCCAAGGCTGAGCTGGACAGGGCTCAGCACCTGATCCTGTGGAGGTCCAGGGTGGGACAGAATCCACGCAGGATCAGGAGGATGAGCTTCCCATCTGCTCCAGCCAAGGATTCAAATTCAGGAAAGGGAAGAGAATCAGGTCCTGTGTTGCCAAAAAAGGACCTTTCTAGAGAAGAAAGGAACCATGGCTGAGCATTTGCCCAAAAATAGAAGGTGTGGAGCCACTCAGCAAATTCCCAGTGCTCCTGGAAGAAGCTGGAAGGCTGATCCAGAACGTGGCAGGTTTCAGGGATGGGAGCACGGATTGAAAGCCCCTTCCCAGCTGCTGTTGGTGCTCCGGGTGTGCCAAGCACAGGCTCCCACCCCTGAGGGCTGAGGGGCTTCGTGTCCCACCCGAGCTGTGGGATCTGAGTGGCAGGAAAGGATTCCTGATCCTGGGATACTCAGCTCAAGGTCATGAGGAGCTATGGAGAGAAGGAAAAAAGGGATATTCCCACACCACCCATATCACAGAGCCATGGGGTGTCCCACATCTCTCCCAGTACCGCAGAACTTCCCAGTCCTGCGATCCCAGGATAACCTCAGCCTCCTCCTGGAATATTTGGGGGCTGTCGGGGTGACCCAAACAACCAGAAACAATGGAATGACTCTTCAGCATCCAGCCTTGCTAGGAGGGAGGTGGAAAAGGGAAAGAACCACTTTTCCCAGGGAACAGGACTAAGCTGGCGTCACATCCCAGCCAGGACTCCCCATCCCTGCAGCACCCCTCCCAGGATTGCAGGGATCTCCCAAAAAAACCCCCAATACACTGGCACTGTGGAGCAGGGGGATCACCAGGGGTTATCCCAGGCTTCTCCAGGATCCCAGGATGACTGAAACGGGGCTGATCCTCAACAGGGAATGTGGGGTAGCCATATCCCCACATCCATGGGGATGAACAGCCCATGTGGGGCATCCAAGCATCTCCCAACGCCTGGAAAACACGGGAAGGGGGAGGGAAGAGCTGCCACCCACCGGGTTGTAGGAAGGGGTGACCCTAAACCCACTCGTAAAAGGATGAGCGCCCCCATCCCTGATTCCAGGCTCCGTATCCCGGGATCGCCGGCACGGGAACATCCCACCTCTCCCCACGCCATTCCCGGGCCTTGGGGACGGGGTGAGCCCCCCATTCCCGGTCTCTTGGGGTACCCCAGTTCCCTCCGGGAATGTCCCAGAGCTAGGGACAATTTTCTGAGCTGCAGAATATCTGTTCCCTCGGAGCTCTGGGTGTCCCAGTCCCGGACCCCGCAGGGACGGGGATGTCCCTGTCCCTGTCCCAATCCCCTCAGAGCCTCGGGGACACGAGTGTCCCAGTCTCGGACACCTGGGACCTCATGGATGGGGTGAGCAGACGGCTCTGGAGCGTGGGGATCGGGATGCCGCGATTAAAGACCCCCACGAATGGGGGTGCCCCGGTCCCGACCACTGTGGGAATGNGCGGTTCAGGATCCCTCCCCCGCCGCCATCGCTGCCTCCCGCGGCGCCGCCCGCGCCCTCCCCGAGCCCGTCCCGGGCCGCGGCCGCCGCCGACATGGCCCGTCCGCTGCCTGAGGGACGGGGCGCCAACCGCCAATCACCGCCAAGCTTCTTCGGCCGTGGCCTATCAGCTGCGGGCTTGTTGGCAGGGGGGGGGAGG
>VZTD01000669.1:186450-235106 GCA_013397725.1 Rhagologus leucostigma
TGAATTATAGATGTGGGTGTGCGTATCAGAGCTCAGCGCTTCATTGTGTGTCTTATTGTGTGCATTCAGCTTCCCTCCTTTCACTCCCTCCATTTCCCTGTGGATTTTGTCCATGTATTTCTGGAATAATGAACATAGAGCCCCGCTCTTTGTTTTTCCTCACCAAAATAGAGCTCGCGTGACTGAAGGATCATCCGACCTTGTCATCTCTGGTTTCCACTGGGTCGTGCAGCCCGTGTGGATTCCAGCAGGAGCCCGTGGATGAGCTGCCCTGGCTCTTGGGTGGGATGCATCTCCCAGCACATCCCAGGGAAATGGGCTGAGTTGGTTTTGTTGCTGGCGGATCCGCGTGCTTCTCGCTTTTCTTTTCCCTGCTTTTTTTTTATTCCTTATTTTCACCTCCTTGGCATGCTCAGAGCTGTCTGTGGATCCACCTGGAATGCTGGTTGTTGCAGAGGAGTGCAAGGATTCACTCACCCATCACCAAGGCAGTCTCTTCCCAGACTTTTCCCTCTGCTGTCCCCCCTTATCCCATTGCCTTTGTGACCACTCACCTCTAACTGCTTCCTCATCTTCAGTCTCCATCTTTTCCCAGCTCCTCAGCCTCCCTAAGGATCTGTCCGAGATTGAGGGTGGATTTAATCTCTTGGAAAACAGTGATTTTGCTGCCTCCTCCTCTTGTGTGTCCGGTAATGATTGGGTTGGTTCTGGATTCAGGACTTGGCCTCTATTTTATTTTGCAGCTTCCAAGAGCCAGCCTCTAATCTTAAATCACTTCACTGATTCCCTGGAGCAAATTGATTCAGCCTTCCAGGAGAAGCCAAATCTCTCCCAGCCCTTTTCCTTGGCACGAGAGGTTGCAGATCAGTGGAGGGGTGGGATCCGTGTGGATCATTTGTAAACCGAGCTGGTGGTCTGTCAGCTCTAATCCCTTTAGGCTGGGAATTACAGAGCTGGGCTGGATATCCTGCATGATCCACATCCAGGAGGTGATGGAGACTCCCAGATATTCGTGACTCAGCGTGAGGAAGGGATAGAGCCATTTTGGGTTGTTTTTCTGAGGGTCAGGTGCTGCTTTCCGGAAATTGCTGCATTTCCCCGTGCATGCTTTCCTTGGAATAACTACCAGAAAACAGCATAAAATGTTTTTTTTTTAGGGATTATACAAATAGAATGTCTGGGTGGATTATTCTGACAGGTTTTGCACTCTCTGGCTTTAATTGTTTGGGGTTTTTTGGTGTTATTTCCTTGAAAATGAATGTTTCGAATTCATGTTAAGGTTTTCTTTGAGAAAAGTCTACATTTGTGACAGTTGCTGCCTTTTAGAGGAGCTTCACCCTGGAAGCTTTGTGTCATTCCCTGTGAAAGGTTGAGGTTAAGAGCTGACAGTTGATTGTTAAATAAATTTGCCATTATTTCCAAATTCCAGGGGGCTTTCACCTGGCTTTGAGCAGTGGCAGGGGGGACTTGGGGTGGAAATTAGAGCCCTGCAAATCCTTGCTGCCTTCTCTCAGTGTCACAGCTGATTGTTTCTAGTCACTGGTGTGTGGATCTTTTCTAAAGCCTGGTTTGGGTCAGTTGGGATGAGGGGGAAGGAGAGGGATGAGGCGGTGCTGTGCTTAATGAAGGAATGGGATCGAGGGAGGAGGAATCCAGGCTCCAGCCCTGGAGCGAGCAATGGCATTGAAAGGTGAGCTTAAGGATGTTTACACCAGGGAGAGACACTGGCAGGCTGGAAAATCTGGGATTTTGAGAAAACAAACCAGATTTTTAGGGTAGGATCAGCTATTTACACAATTTACCGAGCAGAACCCTCGAAAAAGTAAAAACCAGTTGTGTGATACTAAGCCTGAGTGTCCCAGATTAACCTCCACCGTGGTAGATTAATGGATGCAAAGTTGAAAAGATTGATAAATTATTAACTTAACCACGTTGGCATTTTTTTTTTTCTTTCTGTGGGCTGTGGTGCTTTGTTTTGTCTCGGTGCTGGCAGGTCCGGGCCTGCTCCGAGGCTGTGTCCGAGGAGACACCCGATTCCTGCAGCAGGAAAGCTGGGTGAGAACACAACCCTGGGTTGTCTGAGCAGAGATTGAAAATCCTTTTGCTCTTAAAGGAGTTTCTAAATCAAAATGCTGTTTTAAAACTGGGCTCCGAAGCGCTTGGATCGCCGGCGTGGCCGCGGTGGAAGAGTTAAGACTCATCTTGGTTTTATGAAATGAAGCTGCTCCTTTAAGCCTTGCTCAGTGGAGTGTGAGTGGTGTGAAGCCAGATTCTTTTTTTAGTTTGAAAAGGACCAGGTTTAGCTTACAAATGCATTTGGGGAGGGGAGTTGTTGGCTTTTAGAGCATGGTATTGGGAGGTCTGCACTGAGAGGAACCTGGTGCTTCTGGAAGCTGGAGGAACAACATGGAATCACGGGGTGTTTGGGTGGGAAGGGACCTTAAAGATCATCCACATCCACCCCCTGCCGTGGGCGGGGACACCTTCCACTATTCCAGGCTGCTCCAAGCCCTGTCCAGCCTGGTCTTGGACACTTCCAGGGATGGGAAGCCCACACTTCCCTGGACAGCGAGAACATGACGTGGAGTTAGTGAGAGATGAAGCTCGAAACTTGCCTTTGAGCTGTTCCCAAACTGATTTGTTTGAGGAAAATCCATTTTAATCGATCCTTTTTTTTTTAAATTATTTTTTTATTTCCCTCTTTTTTCTTCCTTTTTAGGAGTGGGGAGAGGTTTCTCCCTGCTGCTAAATCCAGTGAAAGCTGCTCCATCAGGGGAAGCTCCATCACCCTCTCCTTTCTGCTGAAGGCAACTGAAACTGGTTTTGTTTTTCTTCTGTCTGATGCCATTAATTCAGACTCAGTGACCTTCCCCCTCAGATCTCCAAAGCCAACAGGGCTGCACCCGGTTTCACATGGCAGCCAGGCAGGTTTTAAACCTCACAATACCCCGGCTGCCTTCCCGCTGAGCTCATGTTCTGCGGGACAGACGTGTCCGTGCCCATGCACTCGGCAGCACCGGGATCCTTTCCGAAGGCATCCACATCCCCCTCGGCCGTGCCGCTGAATTTCAGGAACTCTCTGAACACGAAGTCAGGTTTAGAAACCAGCGGGGGCTTTGTTTGGATAAGAAGACAATCGGGGGCTGATTTCCACAAGTTTTGGGGACGGCCTTGCTTGGGAATCATCAGTTCCAAAGTCAACAGGGCTGAAATAAAGGAACAATCCTTCCAGGAGTGCAGCGGTTATCCTGGGAATGTCAGATCTCTGAGGTGACTCAGCGTGCTTACACCGATTTATTCCCTGCTGCTCCTCCTCCTTTTTGTTTCGCACTGTTTATTTTTTCTTTTAAGGCTGTGTCAGTGTCGAATTGAGGGAAGCAGTGGAAATAAGGAAGCTGAATGATCAGCGCTTTGTTTAAACATCGTTGGTAACTTCATAGGCCTGGCTTAGGGGAGGAATCCGTGCCTGGATGTTGGGGAAAGCTCAGATCCCAGCAGGAGAATGTACTTTGAGAAGGGGGGACACAAGGCTGGCTTGAAAAGTTGGGATGTCAGAAATCAGATCCCGGTAAGTCGGTGCCAGAGCCCGTGTTCCTTGAAAGGGAAGGTATGTGAGGAGGTGTTAACTCGCCCTGCTCCCGGCTGGAGCTGCTCCACGCCTTTTTAAAAGCTGAGCGCACCCATCCGCAACTCCCGTGCCTCGTGTAAAGCTCCGGGGTCTTGGATTTAAACAGAGTTTGGCGTGCTCACAGCTGCTGAGAAAGCTGAAAGTTACTCCGAATCCACTGGTTTTGTTACTTCCCGGTTTCTGCCGTGTTTCGTTTGGTGTTGCAATGAAAAGATACTTTGAAATACTTGCCTGGTTTGGAGTAAGAACTCCCCAGAAAATAACCGCGTTCTGCAACCTGGGCAGGAGGCAACACTAGTGTGTTTTACACGTGGAGAGAAGTCCCAGCACCAGCGACCGGGGTGGGAAGTGTCTCAAAACCCCGATTTGGCAGGACTGAAGAAACATTCCCACTCGGTTTTAGCAAATCGGTTAAACCGTGAACTCTGCTTGAATCACTGATCACTGCTTGAATTTCCCCCGGCGTAAAACCGAGACTTGAGCCTTGCCCGATGAAACAAAAGATACCCTAAAAGCGAGCTGATGAGCAATAACGTGCTCCTAACGATCCCTTTCGTCCCTGGGAAGGCACCACTTTGCATTTCAAGGTTTGCCACCACTGTGCTTTTGCTCTGAATTCGGGAAATTTGCTGACCCTGCGCTAAACTCTGCGGAGTTTATTGACCAGCAGCATTGAAACCATCTGGCCAGCTCGGATCTAAACTCAATTTTACGTGTTTAGGGAATAGGTTGTGGAGGAGAGGGGTGCGTTGGGCTCTTCTGGTGTGTCCCGGAGGGTCAGATCCTCGTGTTGGGGTTTGGAGCTGCTCTCCCTGAGCTGCATCACAACAATTGCTCCGCTCACACCTTGATTTGTGCAGCTCCTCGGGTGTGGTCCCAAACTGGTGGAGCTTTTTAAATGTCAGTTCTCTGGAAAAAAATCGGGATTTTTCCTCACTTCAGCAGGATTTATTGGGAAAGTTTGAGGTGTAAGCAGAGATTTGCCTGTTACACCTGTTTAGATGTAGCAAGAAATGGGTTTGTGGGGTTCGTGCAGGCATTCTGTGGTGGCAAAGTGCCTCGAGAGAGCCCAGGTGCTACTGGTGCCTCTCCTCAGCGTTGTGCCTGTGCCTTGGGGCCTTTTTTCCATTCCTTTTTCTCTGGAGTTGGTTGGATAAGTGGGAATTGTGGGTGAGAAGAGCTTATGTTATAATACAGCAAACCTGCTCTGGGGAAGGTGTCCCTGCCTGTGGCAGGGAGTGGGAATCAGATAATCTCTGAGGTCCCTCCCCACCCCAAAATTCCATAATAACTGGAGTCTGAACCAGCATCTCTGTCTTGTTAGAGGCAAATTTTAGTCCTGTGCTAATAAATGTTGAATTTGCTGTAGTTTGCTTCTTTTTGGTCTTTACCTGTTTGCAGGGGCTTCCTGCTCAGTGCTTCCTGCAACGGGATTCTGCAGGCTCAGGAGTTGCATTATTGTGGTTTTTTTTACAGAGTTTTGGAATTTTTTTCAGCTCAGTAGCCAATGAGTCCTTAAATTGTCCTCTGTGGCTCTTGGTGGCTTCCAGAGTCACAGATTTCTCTGTTGCCACCTGAAATTCAGGGTCATTAAGGCATTTCAGGGTATTCTCTGTGTGTCTCTTGCCAATTTTCTCCAGACTTGGAAGGTACCAGAGGTGAAACCTGGGATGGGTGAACTCCATAATCCTCTGCAGGTTTTGTTTTATTTCCAGTGGCAGCTGGGAATGTGCTGCTGAGCATCCCAGGAAAAGGTGGATGGGGCTGTGATGCTGAAAGCTTTGCCGCTCCTTTACAAGGTGCTTCAAACAGCAGAAAAACCCTGAAAGAGGGTGGAGAATATTCCCATAATTCTTGCAGGATGGATCAGAAGCTGAAACCACTTGGCTCAAGCAGATCCCTTTGGGTACAGGTGTGAAATAATCCCCACATTTCCCGTTCTGGGTCTCCTGGAGTCACCCAGAAGGCAGCAGGACTTTGCCACGTGCACATCCCTCTCTTAGGAGTGGCTGGAGCTGCCACAGGCGTCACAGAAACCCACATCGACTGCTTTTTAGGTCATTACCAGACTGGGCTAAATTTAGCCTGTGAGCCAGAAGTGGGAGGTTTTGTATCCAAATTCCTGCCCCATCCCTATTTTGGGAGCATCTGGGCTGTGCCCTACACCCAGTCCTGCCTCTGCTGAAATCCCTGTTTCCTTTTAATCACACAGGGCAGGGACAACGCCGAGCTTGGGTTGGGAAGTTCCTGAATGAGGAAGTGGAGGTGGAATTGCAGGGAAGAGTAACAGGACATGGGGATTCCTTATGGATGAGGGGCTTGAGTCCCATGTAGGGCTGACAGTGTGGCCAGGAGGAGAATCCTGTCCCGTTTTTGTGTGTGGATCAGCTCCATATCCCAAAAACTGTGGCTTGCTGCACTCTGGTTGCTGCTGGAGCTTTGTGTAGGTTTAGGGTGGCAACAGCTCGGAGTAAAGGGAGAAAACCACTTTTCTCATTACCCTTTACATTTATCTGAAGTAAGGAATGTTCCCGCTTTTTTTTCTCTTTTTTTCTTTTTTTTTCCCAAGCCCCACATCTCTGCTAAAATTGTCAAATGGCAGAGATGAGTAAAGGGGAGGAAAATAAGTCACTGTGGCAGCACAAGGGAAAATTGCTGGGAGCAGTGTGCTGGTTCTGTAATTCCAAGCTGTCTTTATTTTAACTTCCTCGATTGTTGCAGGATTGTGGTGCTTTGCAGCAGCACGCTGGTTAATTGGGGTTGGGGGTTTTTTTTTGTGTGGATTAGTAATATTTTCCTCCAAAATGGCTTCGAGTGTGTCAAGGCTGCTTAATTCTGATTTATTAAAGAAGGCTGTGATAAATGTGTGTCTTTGAAAGCCTGGCTGGCTCTGCCGGAGGTCACCTGGAATTCAGAGCATCTGGCAGAGGTCGGCTCCAGGCTTTTTGTTCTGTGCTGGGGAAAACTCGGGGGGGGTTTTTATCAGCTCCTCTCTGAAGGAGGAGACACTTCAAACTTGGTGACAAAATCCCACTTTTCAGGCAGCTGCACCTGCTAACGACTAAACTGTTAATTAGTTTTTAGTGCAGTTGCAGTGGTGTTCCTTTGTCTCTTCTCGAATGGTGATTCAAAGAGATGATGTCAAGGAATCTTCTGTTTCAGCTGAATTTAACTCCTTGTGAGAGAGCTCTGCCTTCACTCCAAAGCTCCCCAACACAGCCTAAAAGCTGGGAATAGCAGTGTCCTGACAACACCATTGATCCTGGCAGTGTGGGGTGTATTCCAGGGCTGAATCCAAAGCTCAGCTTCCATTTTAAATTGACTGCTGGGTTTTTTTGGGTTTGTTTTTGTGTTGTTTTTTTGGGGGTTTTTTTGATCCACATGACAAACTCCAGGTATTGTTATTCCTGCGGGAAACCTCCGGGCGAGTTTTTCTTCCCTGGCTGGGAGGAAAGGCGAGGACATAAATTTCGGGACGGCGGATTTGTAAAACTCCCCTGGGCTCTGCCTTTCTCACGAGTGCTGAGCCTCTCGTTAGGGAGTTGAGAGGGAAGTGGGATAATTAAGCCCGAGCAGATGTGCTAGGACAAGATACTGGATCAGGAGCGGGAGTGTGGATGAGCTGCTCCTGATTCCAGCGGATGCAAACTCCCTCCTCTGTCCTGGTTTCCCTCTCCAAGTGGATTTGGTGCTTCTGGTTGGGGAACTTTACTTCCAAGAGCTTCCAGCAGTGAGAGCACCTTCCAGACTCTCCCAGGGAAATATCCCAATCTTTCTGCAGCACTTCCACCTCTACATCTTGGAGATTGTTTTGGAGGAATCTGTCCGGCCACAGTGACAAGGACTTTGTGTTCTGTGTTCCTGTGTTTTACCAACACCCTCTGCTGTTCTGCTGCTCCTGTTATAAAAAAAATTCCCTTTTTCCCTTCCTCTGGTTGTGGTGGTGTCACCTGTGCCGAAGTGGCTTTAATGAACCCTTCCAGTGCCTTAAAGGGGTCTTATAAAAGGAGGGAGAGGGACTTTGGAAGGGTCTGGAGGGACAGGATGAGGAGGAGTGGCTATAAACTGAAAGAGGGGATATTGGGAAGGAATTCCTGGCTGGGAGGGTGGGGAGAAGCTGGGATGGAATTCCCAGAGAAGCTGTGGCTGCCCCTGGATCCCTGGCAGTGTCCAAGGCCAGGCTGGACGGGGCTTGGAGCAGCCTGGGATAGTGGAAGGTGTCCCTGGCCATGGCAGGGGATGGATGTGGATGATCTTTAAGGTCCCTTCCAACCCAAACCATTCCATGATTTTAATCCCCTGCCTTCCTGGGAAGCGCTGACATCAGAGGCTTCCCATAGTCACAGAAATCCACGGTGCTTGAAAACAGCCCGGACCTCTTCCTTCTGCTTCTGCTGCAGCTGCTGAGCAAAGGAAGATCTTCAAAGCCTGGAAACCATAAAAAAAAATTGAAAAATAGCTGTTTTCCGTGCCTGCCTTCAGCATGACAGCTATCCCAGGATTTGGGCACCCTCCACTCTTGGCTCTGCTGCTGCCCCAGCTCTGCCTGGCCGTGGTTTTGTTGGTGCTGGCGAGCTCTGGGCTTCCCAGCCATTCCCATCTCCAAACAAAGCTCCCGAGGCTTTGCTGGCTCCTTCCTTGGCAGCCTCCTGGCCGCAGCCCCGCTCCTGCCTTTCCGCTGCACGCGGAAGCTCGTGTGGGGGTCATTGTTCATTCCGAGCGTGGCTCTCTCGGGTCTTCCTCTGGAGCACAATGTATCTTTAGACCTTCCACTTGCAGGAAAATCCTGTGCAATGAATCCCTTGGGAAAGGCCAAAAACCCCTCGGAAGGGCTCAAGACTTGAAACCGCTTTTTCACGGGCGAGCGTTGTTCTTGGTGCAAAGGCTGATGGTGGGAGCTGGATGCAGGAGGAATTGCTGGGATTAAAGGAAGCACCAGCCTGATTTCCTGAACTCCCAAGGCTGATAAATGAACTTTTTTGTAGGTGGTTTGGTGATTAAATGAACTTTTTGCAGGTGGTTTGGTGATTAACTGACCTCGTGTCAGTCTTTTTAATTTACATTCTAAGCTGAACTGGCCAGGCTGGGTGGAACTTGGAGCAACCTGGAATAGTGGAAGGTGTCCCTGCAGGTGGAACTGGATGGTTTGAAGGTCCATTCCAACCCAAACCATCCTGGGATTCCAGTCTTCCAGAGTTACTGGCTTGATGGGTGGGAACTGCTTGTACTGACCCTCTGCCCAACCTTGCAAATTGTGGATTTGTATTTTCTCGGGACTGATCCCTGTGGTGGAATCCCACCTGACTTGGCAGAAAGCTGAGTGATAGACTCAACTTTATTAATAAACAGAGATTGCCAAACGCACTGGACAAAAATCTGGGACAAACCCACTTGTGCAGCTTGGCTGTTCCCAGCCAGCACTGGGATGTTGGATGTGTTTTATGGGATCCACTGGGGAAGCCACAGTGCCCCACTGTCCTCATTCCATAGGAAGGATCAAGAGGATAATTGATTTAATAGCCATGACAGGGGCACATTGGATTGCTGGAGGGATTTCTGTACAAAACTCTGGCATGCAGGAAACTCCTACACCTTTTCCTGTAGCAACGCTGGGCTGCAGTTTCCTGGTGTGTGGGACTGTGGTGTTTTTATATTGCAGGTGGCCTGGAAAGAAGGAAAACTTTATAAACTTCAGCTGTGTGTAACCAGGCTGCTTGTTCCTAAATCACTTGGGGTTTTTTCTGCTTTGGTGTGAGAGAAAACAGGGAAATTGTGGTTGTTGTAACTTCACCGGGTCTGCGATTCAGGTTTGGAGTTTGTGCTGAAAACCCAATGAAATTGTGTGGAAATCCTGCTTGAGCTGCTCCTTTAAAACTCTTTGAACAAAGCCAAGGAGGGGGGAAGCAAATCTGATCCCTCTGGAAGTTCTGGCAGGGCTCCTTCCCGCAGCAGAGAAGGGAACAAATCCCATCCTCCGGGGTTTGGGAAGGATCTGTAAAAGGCACAGCACCCTCAGGTCCCCAGCACTGCAATATTTCCACGTGGGGTTGGAAGGGACTCTGCAAAGCAACCCCACACTGGAGATAACTCTGTTTTCCTTGGTGTTAGAGGTGCTCGGGGAGCAGGGAAGGAAAAATCCCACAGGATTCCATTCCTGGCAGGCCACGGAGAGCTGTTGTAATACCTCACCCCGATGCCAAAGGAGCAGGATCCTGACCAGGACTGCAAATGGGTTTCAGATGAGCCTTTCCAAGGTGTGGGTTCTGCCTCAGCACTTAAGGAAGGATTTTGGGTGCAGGCCCCTTCCCTAGGCTGGATGTTGATGTTCATCCTGATTTTCCACTGCTTGCGAGCTGGTCTGTGCCTGGTCTGCTGCACCTGGGGATCAGAAGAGCAGAATTCCACTTGTTCTTGAAAAAACTGTATTTTTAGTAGTGTTTTGAAAGGAACAGAAATCTCCAGGTGCCTCAGGGAATGATCCACCCTGAATAAACCACCTGTAGCTGGCGGAGCTTTGTGTGTTCCCTCAAATTGGGGGGTGGGAAATCTGCATTGAAGCCAAACCATGATTTTCCCCTGTGTTACTTTAGGTTAAGGGAATTGCACTAATCTCGAGCTTAATTTCCAAATCCAGTTGGCTTTTATTTCCTACACCCGTGCTGGAGAAATCCCAGTGGGTTTGGAGATTTGTTTTAAAGCTCTTTTCTTTGAGGATTGGCAGGTAAGAACCCTTCTCTGGGAAGGCTCAGAACTGCTGGAGCTTCCTCAAGTAGCAAAGAATCCTGGAACAAACAGCTGGGGAATGGCCTAAAACTGGAGAGGGTAAGTTTAGATTAAATCTTAGGAAGAAATTCTTCCCTGTGAGGGTGGTGAAACCCTGGCACAGGTTGGCTGGATCCCTGGAATTGTTCAAGGGGGCTTGGAGCAACCTGGGATAGTGGAAGGTGTCCCTGCCCGTGGCAGGGGGGGCACTGGATGGTTTTTTGAGATCTCTTCCCCCCCAAATTTTATGATTCTATGAAATATCAGTTATTCCCTCTTCTTCAGGGGACGAATCACCTCCAAAATACCTTTGGGAGACCTCATTGCTGTTGTGGTTGGTGCAGAAAAGACCTGGGTGGGAAGCAGTTCCCTACTGGGAGTTGGGATTTTAAGCACAAAAGCCAATTATTGTTGAATTAAAGCTGAAGCAGCTTTGTGAGCACCAGAGCTGCCTAATTTCCACTGGCACTCTCTTATTTCTGTGCTTGCTCTGGGCTCTGAGTCTGGTTTAGAGTTCAAGCCCAGCTTACCCAGGCTGGAATTTCAAACAGCTGGTGCTGTCTCAGTTCTGAAAGCTTGGTTTACAAACTCCTCTCACAAAGCCGGGTGCAGGTGGGACCAGGAAATGCATCCCTGAGGATTTCTAGTGGGGGTTGGAAGGAGCTCTGCAGAACAACCCCACACTGGCGAGAACTCCGTTTTCCTTGGTGGTAGAGAGGCTGAGGGAGCAGGACAGGAAAAATCCCACTGGATTCTGCTCCTGGCAGGATCCTGAACAGGACTTTAGAAGTGTTTCCTCCCCCTTGTGATGTTTCAGCAGTTCAAGGCTCCCTTTGTTTGTGGGAAGCCGCTGTCAGGGCTGATTTTTCTTGGAGCGTCCCAGCGTGGAGTGTTCATTAAACCAGTTCTCAGGATTCCCTGGTTTCACACTTCCCCAAGTCAGTGTTAGGCTGTAGTTTGAGCTGAGGATCAGCATCTTCTTCCTGAGTCTCTGTGGCCCAATTCAGCATCTTTTGCAGGCAAGGAAAGATCCTGGCAAAGGGCAGCAGAGAGGATGTGGAATCTGCCTCCAGAACTGGACCTGCTCCATGCCAAAGCTAAAACTAAGCTAAATTTCAGCTTAATTTATTTTAAGCTTAAAATATTTCCTTTGACACTTTCTCCTTCCTGCCGCGGAACTCTTTATCTTGTTTCAAATCGAGACCTTGACATAATTCTGGATTTATTTTTTTTTCCCCTGAATAAGCCCTTGCCAAAGCTCAGCTCTTGGCCTCCTCTGCATCTGCTTTGAGTGCAAACATCTCATCCCAAGGGCTTTGCAGCGGGAGGAGATGGATGTTTGTCCCTTTGGGGCCTCGTGTCACCGTTGCTGAGGCGCTTTGAGGCAGTTTCTGAATGACTGTGGAGGTTCCTGGGAGTGAAAAAGCATTTCATTAAAATCCACAAAAACCGAACTCAAACTCCCTTTGAGGGAAAAAGCCACATCTTAAAATAATACATTTTTCTTTTCCCCCTGAAGACTAAATTAGAGAAGTATTGGAATATGTCAGAGCAATCTGCTTTTAGCAGACCTGCTGCATTCTTGTCAATCACGTGATGAGGCCCAGCCCCAAAATACACTTCAATCTTGGCCTTGGTGTCAGGTCTAGCCCAGGTTTGGGGTCACGCTCAGTTCCTGTGGTTTCACAACCACGGTTTCTCTTTCACAAGAGTTGCAGCACTTCTTGAATCCTCCCGAAGAGGAAATGAGCCGTTGCCAGAGCACCTGGAAAAAGCAATGATTGTATTTTTTGCTGCTGATATTTCACTGAAAACACACTTGAAATTTCTGCCTGCTTGGAGAAGTTGATTGTTTGTACATGAAACACTCAATTCCACCAGTATGTCCCATCTCCATGGAAACCAACTTCTCTTGGTGGGAGCTGGAGTGATGCAAATATTAAATCCGATGCTTCAGCTCAGGGACAGATGTATGGCCACCTAAACTACTCCAGCTCCGTCCTCCCTGCTCCTGGATCCAGCTCTGCCTTCCCGCTGAGCTGAAACTCAGAGTAGTGAATTCTTCTGGTTCCTGATTATTTCCAGCTCTCATGGAATTCTCCTGGGAAGCTCAGGCATGAGGTCTGAGTCGAAGCCTGGAGATGTTTTTGCCTCTCCAGTTATCCCAGAGAAGTCCTCGTTGTCTGGTCCTTCCCCAACAGTGCAGTTCTCTCCCTGGAGGATCCATTTAAGGAGTTTGCTCATTGACAGTTGCTTCTAATTAGGTGTTAATTGCACCTCTTGGATCCCTGTTTGGCTTTTCCTGGGATTTAAAGAAGTCTTGTGCTTGTGGAGGCAGCTCTGTCACGTTGTGGTCACGCACAAGGACATCAGCTTTATTGATCCCAGATTCATTCCAACTTCCTTCCATCGGATCCAATCCCTTTACAATTCCTGTGCCAACTTCTTCTCACCGTGGCTGATGCATCTCCCTGCCAGGACTCGTGGAGGTCATGGTTTAAAGGGATTGACATCCACTGATGGGATGGAGGGAATTCCTGGTGCCACCACTGCAATTAAATATTGGCCCATCCCGTGGAAGCTGAACACAGTTCCACACAAGTCTGTTCCAATCTGTTTAATGCAAAATGTGAAATACAGGATCGTGGAATCATTTTAGTTGGAAAAGGCCTCTGAGTCCATCAAGTCCAACCATTCCCAGCACTGCCAAGGCCACCCCTGCCCATGTCCCCAAGTGCCACATCCACAGGGATTTGAAATCTCTCCAGGGATGGGGACTCCACCCCTGCCTCAGGTAACCCATTCCAATGCCTTACAACCCCTTCCATGAAGGAATTTTCCCAATATCCGCCCTGATCCTCCCCTGGCCCAGCCTGAGGCCGTTCCCTCTCCTCCTGTCCCTGTTCCCTGCGAGCACAGCCCGACCCCCCCGGCTGCCCCCTCCTGTCAGGGACTTGTGCAGAGCCACAAGGTCCCCCCTGAGCCTCCTTTTCTCCAGGCTGAGCCCCTTTCCCAGCTCCCTCAGCCGCTCCTGGGGCTCCAGCCCCTTCCCAGCTCCGTTCTCTTCCACGGATAAAAGATCCAATATGCAGATGTCTTCTTTTTCGTTATTCTAAACACATTGAAACTTCTTAAGGGAGCAACAGAGAGTCGGGGAGGGCAGTGAATGAATTCATTTCCAAAGGAAAAGGGCAACGCTGCTCCATCCAGCGTGGAATGAGATGCACCTTGTCTTCCTGTGGTGGTTCTGGTGAGGGAAAACCAGGTTTGGAGCCTGGAGTGGAGGAAAAATGCTGACTTAAGTTTCTGCTGGGTTCAGAGCAGCCAACTCGTCTGCAGAGTGTCTCCAGGGAAAAGCTGACTTCTCCTTCTACCTTTTCCTTATTACTCCGCTTTCTTGGCACGGAGATGGGTGGAAATCAGCCAGATGTAAATCACCAGCAGCTCCAAAGCAAGCAAGCCAGGCTGGAGGCTTTGCTGGAACAGCATTTCCTTCTCCCCAGATCCCTGTTTTCATCCGGAAGCTGCCTTTTGGTTCACAGGGAAGCGCCTCTCGATGGGGTCGATGGTGACTAAGGGCTTTATCTGGAGGAAATTTGCCATCCTTAGGTGGAGTTGGGAAAGGTGCCTGTGGAATCATTTAAGAATTCTTTTTCTTGTGTGATTTCTTCCCTCAGGCAGGTAAAACCTGGTAGAGAAGTGGCCAGGAAGGGTTTTTTCGAAGCAAAGCTGCGTTTCTAACAAGGAAACTCTTGTGTGCAGTAAAGTGAAAAGTCAGCAGCCAAGCACAGGTTGCTGTGCAGTTATTAATTCAAAATTCCTGTCCTTGCAGGGCATTTTTTGGCAGCAAACAGAGCTGGTGTTGTCTTACAAGGAGTGAAACCCCCTCTGTGTCGTGCTGTCCCTGGTTCACTTGTCCCAGGGATCAGGAGAGCCAAGGGATGGGAAGGGGGTTTGTCCTCAGAGCTTTCCAGGAGTGCCTTGCTGTCCTTTATCTGTTCTCTGTAGGATTCAAATCAGTTTTGTGGCTTTCGGAGCTGTGGGATTCCTGGAAAAGTCCAGTTTGGAGTCACAGAATCCCAGAATGGTGTGAGTTGGAAGGGACCTTAAAGATCATCTCATTCCTGCCGTGGGCAGGGACACCTTCCACCATCCCAGGCTGCTCCAAGCCTCGTCCAGCCTGGCCTTGGACACTGCCGGGGATCCAGGGGCAGCCACAGCTTCTCTGGGAATTCCAGCCCAGCCAGCAATTCCTTCCCAAGATCCCATCCATCCCTGCCCTCTGGCAGTGGGAAGCCATTCCCTGGGTCCTGTCCCTCCAGGCCTTGTCCCCAGTCCCTCTGCAGCTCTCCTGGAGCCCCTTTAGGCCCTGCAAGGGGCTCTGAGCTCTCCCTGGAGCCTTCTCCTCTCCAGGTGAGCACCCCCAGCTCTCCCAGCCTGGCTCCAGAGCAGAGGGGAGCCTTTGGAGCATCTCTCTGGTCTCCTCTGGACTCTCTCCAGCAGCTCCAGGTCCTGCTGCTGTTGACTCCAGGGCTGGATCCAGCTCTGCAGGTGGGGTCTCATGAGGGCAGAGTAGAGGGAGAAGCCAGAGGAAGGTCGGGATTTGCCCCAGGGCTGTGAGGATAAACCCCAGGTCACCCCAGTGGTGCCATCCCAGGATTTGTGCAACGGAACATCCTTGGCAGATAACAAACCTGGGTTTGCTGCTCCAAAACCCCTTGGCTTAAAGGTAGAAACTGAGGGTGCAACGAGAACAGCTGGCTTGAGGAAAACCCATGGATTTTAATAGTGGAATAGTTTTAGCCTGGAGTTCTGAAGAAGTTTGCAACGAACGAGGTGCTAAAAATCCACCTCTTGCTGCTGGGAGAAATCACAGCTTTTTTTTTTGCCTTTATAACCTTTTTGACTTTTCTAAGAGTCCTTTTTTCTGGTGTCCTGCAGGGCTGGAGGAGCCTGAGGGGAGTTAAATGTGAGTAACGGGCTGGGAGTTGAGGAAAACAGGGATAAATATTCCTTAAAGCATCAAAACCCCGGCGCCGGCTGCGGTTTCACGTGCACCGCTGGCACCTGGGGATGTTGTATCAGGGAAAGGAGGGAGTTTGGAGGAGGCAAAGCAACTTCCAAAGGCTCGGAGGCAGGGAGGGACTGAGCTGAACTTGCCCTTTGCTGCCCACGCTCCGGGAGCTCCGCAAATCCTCGGTGTTGCCGCGAGTGGAGCTCATCTGCCTTTGTAAGAAAATAAACATGAATAACCATCAGTTGCACTCATAGAGGTGATTTATGTTGCAAAACGCTGCTTGCAGAGACTTCGGAAGAATTCACACCTCTGACGCCTCAAATTTCCATAGAACGGGTGGCATAAAGCTCTTCACAATGGAAAAAAATCAAGTGTCTGAGTGTTAATCTCATTTTTAAATCACCTTTTATCACAAAATACGGTGAATTATTTGCTCAAAGGCAGGTTCTCTGCTTAGGTGGCAGAGCTGGATGATTTCTTTTTCTTTTTGAAATGTATTCAGGTGTGGTGTTTGGTTTTCCCTCAGATTCAGGATGTTTTCTCTGGTGATGTTCTTCACCTGCAGCCAAGTCTCTAAATAAGAGAGGACACGTCAGAGATCCTTAGAAAGGACTTGATTCCTCGTCATGACCCTCAACCCGTCTCTCACTTCAGCTGTAACCCCCTGATAAATCCACAACTTTATTTTCCCATGGCACATTCCAGCTTTCTGCTCCTCTTTGGGTCAGGGCTGCTCGCTGTATTTTCAGTGGAATGTTTTTAGCTGGAACCTCATTTTCCCAAGCTTGTAACTGATGTTAATTTGAAAGAAACTTAATGAAAGGACTTTTTTTTTTTTTTTTTTTTTGAGTTAAATGTTTGCCAGGAAAAAGCCACTCAACCCTGTGAACAGACAGACCATCTGTAGGCCGTGATGTTCATCTGGGATTTGGGGAGATCTGGGTGTGAAGTCAAATCCTAACAGTTGTGGGTTTTTTTTTATTGCTGCAGGGAAAATCCAGCCCTACGGTGGTGGGTGGCCCTGCATGAGGATGAGGAAATGGGAATTTGACCCTGGAACAGGCAAATCCACCGTGGTCACTTTGTCCTGCCTGATGGGCAGGGCCTCGCGCTCCAGATTTGAAAGGTTTTGTGGGGGTTTTGTCCTGATGTAGAAAAAAGCAAAATGCTTTAAATTGCTTTTTATTCTAGCTGAGGAAACAATTTCCTACGAATTCAGCCCTGGAAGCAGAGCCTTGATCCCGACAGGGAGTTGGGATGTTCCTGTCGTGCGAATCCACGGCTCCGTCGGCCTTGGAGCTCCTGGCACATTTCAGGCACTGGATGGGGAGCCTGAAAAATTCCCTTGGCTCTGTCCTAACAACCCTTCTGAGGTGATATTTGAAAACAAGCTTCCATAGCATCATCTCAATATTCCCAACGTTTACTGGCATTAAAATTCTCTTGGTAGTCCTGGAACTAAGGTAATTTATCTTCAGGTCCTCGGGACTCGCTCCTCATTTCCGTGGCTGTTGAACTTAGAAACCTGACTCGTATCCAGATTTTTATCTTTTCCCTCGATTTTTCCACTGGCTTTTTTTGGCACCGGGTCCAATTGGCATCCTGAGGTGATGAGGAGATAAAAGCAGCAAGGCCAAAAGTCTTGGAAGGGATTTGGGTGATGGTTGTTAAACGTTTTAGGGCGTGGGATGTGTTACAGGCTGGGATTGTAGCTGGGAGCTTGGCTCTGGGTCCTGCTGTGAGGACAAGTGCTCCTTCCAGGATGAACCCCTGGAATCAGGAATATTGAACTCTTTATCCATTAATTGCTTGGTTTTTTGTAAATTTGACTAATGAAAAGTGCACTGAGAGAGAATGTGGCACAGAGGGATCGGCCTGGACAGGGTGGTCTAAAAGGTGAGGGGGTTGTGGTCTTCCCAAAAAATTCTGGATGTGTGGTTGAACTCCTGGGGGCTTTTTGCGTGGATGCAGATCAGTATCCGATGAAAGAGGTGGCTGGGAATTGTGGACACAAACGTAGCAAATCCCAGGAGAGACGCGTGGAGGTCACCTTAATTGTGGGAATCTTGCTCCAAGTTCTTGATGCTCCTTTCCTGGGCTTTCCCGAAGCTGTGCTCAGTTTGCTGAAGACCTGGAGCATTTCTCCTTGCTGGGAGTTACTTGGAATCGCTGCGGGATCTGTCACCGGAATCTGAATGCAGGAGAGGAGATTCCATGTGCCCTTGGCACAGCTGGGTTCTTTCAGGACTGTGGGTGTGCCAGTTTGGCCAAAATGTAGTAATATAGCCCCTGAGAGAAAACCAGGTTACAACCACCCTTCCCCCCACAGGGTTCAGGAAAAAAGGAAATTTTTCCTCGAAGGAAAGTGAAAGAGATAAAAACTATTTATTTTAACAAACACACAGGAAAAGGATAATGATGCTAAATAATGAAATGAAATCTCTCACTATAGAGAGAAACCTGGGAAGATTTCAGAGTCCTTCTGTAGGTGTGGTCTCTCTCCTCCTCGGAGCTGGTCGGTGAGGGCGTGGGCCCACCCCCGGGCCTCGGGGAGAAAATTCTCCTGATGTGTTCTGATGTTGTTGAAACAGTTCAGAAGAGAAGAAGGGTAAAAACCCAAAGTCCCAGGAAACAAAATTCAGCTCTCCGTCTCATGCCAAGAGGGAAAAAAAAACAGCTGGTTGAAGGAAAAGGAAGCAGGGTGCTCCCTTTGTGCCATCCACAGTCAGACAACACTGAGGAGTGCAATCTCTGTGTCCTTGAGAAGCTGCTTTGGAAAGTTCATCTGTTTTTTTTTTTCCCTCAAGCTCAGTTGAAAGGCACAGAAAAGGCACAATATTACTTTTTGTGCATAGAGCATGATAGGGGATACACATGATAGAGTCACCCCAAGACAGTGGGTCTCCAGACGGATCCTGGATTGCTCCTGGATCCGAGCCTGCTGGTTAATTCCTGGCGTGTTTGGGACAGAATTCATCTGGGATTTGCTTGTAAGACTTTCGCCTTACGGAAAAAATTCAGTGTGAGCTGAGAGAACAGCTGGATCAGAGCCTGTGCTCTTCACTCCCAGATACATCCCTGGGAATCACGGTGGAGCTTTCTCTGGGAATGTGGTCTGGACACTGCTCTGAGCATGTCCAATCCCTTCTGCTGTTCCCCTGTGCTTATTCCTTGTGCTGCTGGAGGGTTCCCTGGGACAGCTTTGTGGCATGGAGGAGCCTGGAGGTCTGCCTCGGGTTCCTGGTCTTCCCAGAGTCCCAGCTTCTGCAATAAGTGTTTCCTTTCCTGAAGAATTTCTGGAGATGGAAAAAGCTCGTAGGGTGGAAATGTTCTTTCTGTAACAGCTCCATGCAGTTCTCCCCGGAGGGCTCTCAGCTCTTTTGTTCGTGGGATTCCAAGGTTTCGCATTCCTGGGCATCTCTTGGTGGAGAAGGGAGAGGGCAGATGGTTAGTAACTGTGTTAGTAACTGGGGGCTCGCCTGGAATTCACCTCATTCCAAGGAAAGATGGCTTTTCCGGCTTCCTCACTGCTGCTAATGCACTTCCAGAGATTTCCCCAGTGCTGGTGCAAGGGCTTTGTTGCTGAAATCCACTTTATTTTCAGTCTGTCCTCGATTATGGAGTCAGGGAATGGTTTGGCTGGGAAGGGACCTTAAAGGTCATCCAGTTCCAACCCAAACCATGGGCAGGGACACCTGTCACTATCCCAGGTTGCTCCAAGCCCTGTCCAGCCTGGCCTTGGACACTTCCAGGGATCCAGGAGCAGCCACAGCTTCTCTGGGAATTTGTGCCGGGGTCTCACCACCCTCACAGGGAAGAATTTCTGGTATCATGTCAGTAAACAATGTGGTTCTTCCCAAACCTTTCATCCCAATATTTCTCCCTTTCATGAACCCAGTTCGCTCACTGATTTTTTTGGTAGGAATTCCAGGTCTTTGCCACAACAGGGACAATATTCAGATATGGCCCTGTGTGGCTCATTAATATTTTTTTGAATTTGGGAACACCAGGATTGAGTCCGAGTGTGGAAAACTCAGCTTTCATTTACGGTCAGCATTAACTCACGGAGCTGAGGAGCATCCAGGCTGGAGCTGCTCGGGATCAGGCTGGGAGAGCTGGTTTTTATTAAGCAGGGCTCGATTTAGTCCGGAGTAAAACCATTTGTGTTTAACCTGATCCACGAAGCTGCCGCCAGCGTGAAAATCCTCCAGTATTAAACATTTTCTGGGCCACCATCGTACACAGCGGGAGCCTGTAAGAGTTTGGGATCCTGGAATAGTTATCCAGGGGTACATTTTCGAAGGAATTAAACTTTAAAACTTCCTGATGTGCTACTGAGTGACAGGAAAAGATCTGGTGACAAATGTCCCTCAACATCGGCGCTGAAAGCAGCCACGACACTTCATTGGGAGGCTCCTCACTGCAAACCTGGAGCGATGCCGCTTCTCCCAGAGATTCCTGGCGGATTTTAGCAGGGAAATCACTTGCACTGAGGGCACGTAGGTTTCCATCTGCCCTTTGTGAGCTGCTCCTGGGTGACTGCCGGGTGCAGCGAGCTCCTTGCCATGGAATTTTAGGGCAGAGCAGCTCACGCTGAACCAAGAAAACTCTGGAGCCAAAACAAACGGCCATAAACTTTTCCCTCTCCCCATGAGAATGAGGGGAAGGAGGTTGTTGTGTCCAAACCCTTTTGGAGCTAACACTGTGGGAAAAATCTGTCCAATCTGGGCGTCATTGTGCTTGAGGAACTGCAGTAAATCCTGCCGGACCCCG
This sequence comes from Rhagologus leucostigma, assembly GCA_013397725.1. Classification (NCBI taxonomy): domain Eukaryota; kingdom Metazoa; phylum Chordata; class Aves; order Passeriformes; genus Rhagologus; species Rhagologus leucostigma. The sequence continues at coordinate 206,631 of VZTD01000669.1, forward strand.
CAGATGGGACTTGGATCTCCTCACACAAGCTGCCGGCGTGGAGTCGGCACCTCGGGGTGCAGGAGCCTCTCACGGCCCTTTGTGAGGCACCACCAGCAGATTTCAGAGGTTGTAATTCAAGATCGGGGATCTGAGGTGGGAATTCTTTGTTCCTGGTGGGTTGGGAATATTTCAGTGTGTGCCCAGGTGTCATCAAGGTCTGAGGCGGGTCTGTGGAATTCCTGCAATCCTGGGCAAACTTTGTGCCGTGAAAGCAGGAAACCTTTTCCATCCGAGTGAAAAATCGTGGGGGGAAAAGAAGGGGAATCTGCCTTTAGTTCCCTCTAGCTGGAACATTCCTGCCATGCTCCTGCTGTGACGTGAAGGATCTTACATGAAATATTCCGTGTCCCCTTCCCTCAAATGGGAGCAGCCTCGGTGCTGCAGAGCTGAAGTTCGGGTGGGAATAAACCTTTGATTTTTCTCCTGCTTCCCTTGTAATTCATATCGACACTACTGATGAAAGGGAATTGCTGTAGGATATTATTCCCAACCCATTAACCCTGATTTACAGCAGCATTCCTTATCAAGCTTCAGCGCTGAGACATCACCACTAATTGTCTTAACCGGGCCTCGCTTGGAATAAAGATTTCCTGCCTTTCCCTTTGTATTCCCTTCTTCCCACTTGCCTTTCCCTTTGTATTCCCTTCTTCCCGAAGCGCTTTGATTCTTCCAGTTGTTCTTTTCACGCCGCACTCCCTCCCGTCTGTCTCTCCCAAGACTCGGGGAGGGTTTTTTTTGGGTCTTGCAAGTCAAATTAACGTGAGAGTGCCACGATTTGCATGGGAGCTGTGGGAGGCCTCGGCCAGCTCCGGAGGCAGCCGGGGAGAATGGAATTCATCAGAGCAGGGACTCAGAGCAGCCTGAGTGCATTTATCTCATGGAATTCCTTGGGAGCAGGGACTCAGAGCGTCCTCAGTGCATTTATTTCATGGAATTCCTTGGGAGCAGGGACTCAGAGCGTCCTCAGTGCATTTATTTCATGGAATTCCTTGGGAGCAGGGACTCAGAGCGTCCTCAGTGCATTTATTTCATGGAATTCCTTGGGAGCAGGGACTCAGAGCGTCCTCAGTGCATTTATTTCATGGAATTCCTTGGGAGCAGGGACTCAGAGCGTCCTCAGTGCATTTATTTCATGGAATTCCTTGGGAGCAGGGACTCAGAGCGTCCTCAGTGCATTTATTTCATGGAATTCCTTGGGAGCAGGGACTCAGAGCGTCCTCAGTGCATTTATTTCATGGAATTCCTTGGGAGCAGGGACTCAGAGCGTCCTCAGTGCATTTATTTCATGGAATTCCTTGGGAGCAGGGACTCAGAGCGTCCTCAGTGCATTTATTTCATGGAATTCCTTGGGAGCAGGGACTCAGAGCGTCCTCAGTGCATTTATTTCATGGAATTCCTTGGGAGCAGGGACTCAGAGCGTCCTCAGTGCATTTATTTCATGGAATTCCTTGGGAGCAGGGACTCAGAGCGTCCTCAGTGCATTTATTTCATGGAATTCCTTGGGAGCAGGGACTCAGAGCGTCCTCAGTGCATTTATTTCATGGAATTCCTTGGGAGCAGGGACTCAGAGCGTCCTCAGTGCATTTATTTCATGGAATTCCTTGGGAGCAGGGACTCAGAGCGTCCTCAGTGCATTTATTTCATGGAATTCCTTGGGAGCAGGGACTCAGAGCGTCCTCAGTGCATTTATTTCATGGAATTCCTTGGGAGCAGGGACTCAGAGCGTCCTCAGTGCATTTATTTCATGGAATTCCTTGGGAGCAGGGACTCAGAGCGTCCTCAGTGCATTTATTTCATGGAATTCCTTGGGAGCAGGGACTCAGAGCGTCCTCAGTGCATTTATTTCATGGAATTCCTTGGGAGCAGGGACTCAGAGCGGCCTCAGTGCTTTTATTTTGAACACGTTGCTGGTAGGGACCCAACGCTCTCCTAAATCCGGGCTCACGCCGTGCAGGAGGGGATGGAAATCTCAGCAGCTCTGAGGATTCATCCCAAGATTCCTGAGGGCGAGAGAGGGCGGGGAATCAGCTTTTACCGACGTCACTGTGGTGCTGTGGTCACTTAGGTGTGTCAGGACACTGAAATTCCATGTCGGGCTTGGGATACTTTGAATATTTGGTTCAACGGGCTTTGAGTAAATTCCTTGGACCCAGGTAAATGGGTTTTGTTTCCTGCATTAAATGTTTTTCCTTGACTTGCTGCATCAGGATTGAGAGCAAACACGAAGTCACAATCTTAGGAGGACTCAATGAATTCGTCGTGAAGTTTTATGGACCACAAGGAAGTAAGTTTGTGACCCAGCCCTTCCAAATAACAAGCTTGTGGTGGGAAGCAGGGAAATGACATTCCTGAGGGGAAAAGATGAGCAATTCTAAGGGGGATAGAGAGAAATCCAGGAAAGCCACTTTCTGGAGGATGGGGAGGATCCAGCTGTGAGCATGGACATGGATAGACCCCATCCCTTGGAGCTTCCAGAGCTGGATGCTGCCTCTGGAGAACTCCGGCCTTCAGCATCCCTGAGCTTTCCTAGACCCAGCTCCTGAGTTTTGCATCAGTCATGGGAGTTTCTATGGAGTTTGTCATTAAAATGGCTTTTCCACCTTAGTTTAGCACCATCTCCAGAGGTAAGGAGATTATCCCAAAGTGCCTGTTTTTAATCAGGTGGCTTTGTGCCGAGATCTTTTCCAGAATCAGTTCAAATTGTGGCAGGCAGAGCAGGAAAAAGACTTTTCCCGTGGGAGGTTTGCTCTGAAATCTCACCCCCGGCGGAGCCATGTATTATTCCAGAGATGTCTTTTCCTTAATGCTCTGGTTCTGTTTATCCTCTCCTCAGCTGTGGAGTGTCTAATTCCTGCTTTTCTTCCCTTGCAGCACCGTATGAAGGTGGAGTATGGAAAGTTAGAGTCGACCTTCCTGACAAATATCCCTTCAAATCCCCATCTATAGGTAACAAATACTCATTTTCCACCAAAATCCTGTCACTTGTGCTTAAAGTTTGCAGGTGGAGTTGTACCAGTGCAATGTAAGACCTTTAAGTCTGCAAAATGCTTTCATCAGATTTCGGATCTCAAGCAGAGAGGAATTTTGGGCTTTGGAAGGAGTAGGAGCTGGGAGTGGGATTTGGCTGCATATTTGTGTGTTGATCAGTTAAATTTCTCTCCCATGTGCCTTTTTTAATAATAACTCCACTGGTGGGTGGTGGAGCAAAAACCACAGCTCATGGTCTTGGGAAGAACCCAACTTTTGGAGTCTTCTGTCCAAAAGTGGATGGAAGTTCCTCCACTGAAGCCTCCATCCTCTTGGAGCAGGGAATGCAGATGCAGAAGAACTCAGAAGCAAGGATTTATCACCAAAAAAAAAGCTGGCTTGACTGGTCAGGTTTGTTTCACCTTGGAAATTTAATTAGGAAATGGTTTTTAGCTTGGATCCATCCTTGGGGAACAGGGAGCCACCTCAGATGTCTTCAGGTGCCCGATTTTATCCCAGTCGCTGAAGCCATGAATAAAATAACCAATTTTCCAGTTTTCTGCTTGGAAAACTGGAGCAGGTGCAGGAAGTTCCAGCATCTCCCTCGTGATGATGAAACGAGTGTCACTTCTGGGGCAGAGAGGATTGTTTATGGCTCAGCCACCTCGGGACTCCAGGAATGGGGAGAGCTGCCCAGGGAGCACCGATGTGGAAACTCCTCTGGAAGGGTTGGATGGGATGAGTCCTTCCCAACATCAACATCCTCCTTTGGCTGGTTCATCCACCGTCCTTTACCTTTTTTTTTTGGTTCGAAGCCTTCTGTGAACCCCAGAAATGTGCAAAGAGCTGAGTAACGACAGAAATCTGCAGCTCTGAGGAGCCTTTTCTTCCTCCTGAGTCAGCTCTGGAGCTTCCTCTTGGAGAGTCGCGTTCCAAGTGTGAATTCCCACTGTTTGCTGCCGGTCCTTTGTCCCTCCTCACTCCAAAGTGACACAAACCGATGCAGCTCAGAGCAGTGTTAAATCATGGAATGCTTTGGGCTGGAAGGGACCTTAAACCTCCTGCAGTTCCAACCCCGACGCCTTCCACTATCCCACGGTGCTCCAACCCCAATCCAGCCTGGCCTTGGACACTTGCAGGGATCGAGGGGCGGGATGATGTGCAGGGAGCTGTTTCCTGCTCAAATCACTGAGTTGTTTTGGCCCTTCTAATGTTGATTTTGCTGCCTTTTTTTTAGTTTTCCATCCCTCACTTGTTTAAATCCCTTGTGTTCCCACTGGTTTATCCCAGACCTCATGAGGAGCTTCCTTCACCCTCTGAGTCTCTGTTCAAGTGGCTGAAAAACACTTCTTTTCTTCCAAAAAATCTGCCTCTTGCTGGAAAATCTCTTTTTTTCTTCCCATAATCTTCCTGTTGCTGAAAAACTCCTTTTTTCTCCTCAAGCTCATGCTGAAAACCTCCATTTTTCTCCCTAAAAATCTACCTCTTGCTGGAAACAAGAGTTGAGTTGGATAAAATCCTTGCTAGACCTGAGCTGGCTTAGCAAAGCAGAGCTGTGGAAAAGCTGGGATGCTCCAAGGAACGTGCTGGGACTCGGGAAAGCTCCCAGGAAGCTGCAGGGATGGGTTTGTTTTCCTTTAATTCCCGTTTTTGCTGCCCCAGCCCAGCTTATCTGGAAAGCCAGGCCTGGGTGAAGCCTCCTGGGCCATCCCGATTATCTCTGGTTTGGGCATTGCTGATAACTCCAGAGCAAACCTTCATCCCAGCTGAACTGGGAGCACTGGAAATGATCCTGTTCTTCTCTGCCATTCCACTGAGCGTCCTAACCCAGCCTGAGCTCTGGATAACGCAGGAATTCGAAAGGAAGAAGTTTCTTGTGAAAATCTCTGATTTTTAGAGGTGGAAGTGAAGGATTTCAGGGATTATGGAGCCCCTAAATAGACAGGAGGTCCTGGACTTGTTTCTGTTCACAGCAGAGTTCAAATTGTCCATGCAAATCCCTCCTTGGAGAAAATACGGAATCCAGCAGCTTTTCCTTTAATAAATTCCACCTTCATGCTGAAGCTTAAAGCAAAGCACCATCCTTGCAGCTTCCCTTGTTATTCCAGGGCTGGAGGCTGAACTATTCCTTCCATCCTAGGAAATCTTTGATCCTGGCATGGGTTTTTTGCAAAAAAATTGGGGTTTTTTGAGCATTTTTGGCTTTTTTTTTGGTTTTACCCTGGATTTTTTTTTGAGCAAATAACATCTATCAGAGCGTATCCGTGCGCTCCGGAAAAATGATGGCTCAGAGTTCCCTTCTAATCTGCTGCAATTGCATTTATCCCAGCGTGGCTCCAAGGGTGAGATCCAGGGACTCTTGATGTTGTCTCCCAAAGCACCATCCTGACTACAAGAGGGTTTTCCAGCAGGTACCATAGTTGTCCTTGGGAAAGGTGTGGATGTTTTGGGAATCCCTGAAGGAGCAGGGATGCTCTTGGTGTCCAGGAGAAGCTTTTTGGCTCTTTTCCTGCCAAATCGTCGCTCCCTTCTCCCATCCACTGTTACTTCCTCAAATATCCGTGGCATTTATTCCCTGCCCTTCCCGTGGATCATTATTAATGCTGTTCCCTAAAAATGGCACCGAGAATTTCCAAGTGTTCCCACTCTTAAGGACCTAAACCATCCTGGGATCCGTGTGGAGATTCCTGGGACAGCTCCCAGTGTTCCATCACATCCTGCAGTGCCTTCCTGGTATTCCTGGTGCTGCCTGGATGTGCTGTGGAGTCGGACAGATCCCGTAATTTTGCAGGATGATTTTTCCCAACGGGAGCTTCCCCAGCTTGCAGTAAAAAGGGAAATGGAGATCCTAGGAAAAGCGGGGATCTAAACAGAGCCAGATGTTGGGCTGGCAACTTGGCTCTGGGCTTGAGTGCTCCTATCAGGATAAATCAATCCCTAAACATCCCAATTTTCGGGCTTGACCTGGAGCAGCTGCTCAGAACAAAACCGACTCCAGTCACTTCCTGATGCTGCTGCTCCCGGAGCTTCAGTCAATTAATGGGAATATTCCTGCGTTTGTCGGGAAGCACTTCCCTGCTCCGTGTCTGCTTCCACTTCCAAAGTGCTTGGAGCTTTTATGATTTCGCTGCCGCTGCCGGCTCCGCTTTTTTCCCTGGGATTTAATATCTTCAGGGGAACTTCCTGCCTTTCCTGCTCTTCCAAAGGGGAGTTGTGGAGGATTGGAAGGGCTCTTTGGAGCTCCCAAGTCAGGAGAAAACTTTGTGTAAATTTGGTGGTTTTTAATCCCTCCCTGCTCCTGCCAAGAGCTGGAGATTAATTCCCTTTGATGCCACAAACAGGAGGAAATTCAGTGGGAATGTCCTGCCCTGTTTGGATACAGGAGCAGTAGAAACCTGGGGGCCTGAGTTGTTCCTTGGAATTTATTTACTATTTAATTACAGTTTATTTTATTGCTAAAATCTGCAGGAATATTAGGCCAGCACTGGCTTTGTTAACGATCAAATCCCACAACTGGAAAATTTACATTCAATATGCCCAGAACCTCAATTTCTCAAATAAATTCTATCTATTCTATATATGCTTATAAAAATTCTCTATATATTTATAAATTCTATATCTATTTATAATTCTATATCTATTTATGAATCTATATCTATTTATAAATTCTATATCTTTATTTCTATATTATATTATCTTTATTTATTATTATATTATATTATTATATTTTCTCTATCTTCATACCCAGCTCTCATTTTCCTCCATCTCTGTCCCAGTTACCTGCAGGTGCCTTGCATTTCTATTTTCCCTTTTTTCCAAGTGTTTTCCCAAACAAAACACCCGCTGTGTGCACAGAACATATGGAATATATATATAAATATATTTATGTATAGAACGAGGCATTGTGGCAGCTGCTACAAGAATGAAGCTGGATTTAATTTCTTTTTTTTTTAATTTCATTCAATTCCAGCCAGGATTTAACAGATTTCTCCTGGTCTGTGCTTAATTTCTTGTTTTGGGAAGCTGCTGGGATTTGAGTGATAAAAACTCCTTGTGTCAGTAAGTGCGCCCCGTTCTCAGTGCTCTGAGAGGGCTCCTCACCTCCAAATTCCATCCAAAATCAATTTGTGCCTTTGCCAAGGAGGGCTCCTTGACCTGACAGGGGGTGAAGCTCCGAGGTGGGAACATCCCTGAAAAATGGGAACAGCCACCGGCCAAACCAGTTGTTCCAGACACCAGTGGGGACTGAGACAGAGGATTTGCTCTGATGCCCGCTCCCCACCTCCTACCACAGCTCCTCAATCTTCTCATGGGGGTTCCAGGGGAAGGAAATCCCTGAAATTGGTGTAAAGTGGGTTTAAAAATTCAAAAATGAAAAATGTCAAGATTGAACCCCAGTTCCCTTGCAGGTGTTTGGGTGTTTGGGGAGGGAGAAGCGTCCAAGTGGCCTCAGTCCATGAGCAAATCCACATGTGGTGAGTTTAGGATGGGTAGGTGGATATAAACCCGCTCCACCCCTGGATCCAGTGGGAAATCCTCTTGAATTTATCCCCAGCCATGCAGCTGCAACTGGAATTCCGTTTCTTGTGGCTCTTTGTGGTCAGTTTGTCCTTTTTATTCGCCGAGATAAACACGGAGCACGTCGGAGTTAGCGGGCTCTCCCTGGGCAAGGCCAGGAGATCGGGATGTGCCGTTGGGAACGTCGCTCTTCCCTCTTATCTCCCACATTTTGAGTTCTGCCTGGATGGTGGATGAACACCCTGGGATAGTGGAAAATATCCCCGTGGCAGGGGGTAGAACCGGATGAGCTTGATGGTCCCTTCCAACCCAAACCATTCTGTGGGAATCTTCCACATTCCCTAAGTTATCCAGGAATTAGGGATCCGCCTTTCGGAGGAGAACTTGCTGGCAGAGCAGCTCACGACAGCAGCACCTTGGTTCTTGTCATTCCTCATGGCCATTTCCCGGGAGTTTCAGCCCGGACATCGATGGAAGTCTGGAATTCCTCCCGTTTTTCCACTGTGGTTTTGCTCACTTTGATCCCACTTCCTGGCTGGGACCTGGATCTTAGGGCTAGATGGGATCTTGGGAAGGAATTCCTGGCTGGGAGGGTGGGGAGGGGCTGGGCTGGAATTCCCAGAGAAGCTGTGGCTGCTCCTGGATCCCTGGGAGTGTCCAAGGCCAGGCTGGACAGGGCTTGGAGCATCCTGGATAGCGGAAGGTGTCCCTGCCATGGCATGGGGTGGCACTGGGTGGACTTTAAGATCCCTTCCCACCCAAACCATCCTGGAATTCTGGGATCTTCTGACCCATCCACAGCTGCTGCGTCAGCACGATGAGAGAACCTCATTCCATGCTGGAATCCATCCAGCTGCCGGAGCGTTCCGAGTGTTCCCGTGTTTCCAGCGCCGAGGAAGACTGGCAGAGGTTTAAATTTCACAATGCCCTTCTCCTCAAGGATTTTTGGCAATCCAAGGAATTCTCACTCCGGGGCTGTTGGTGAAACACCAGCGCTTTCCAAGGTCGGCATCCGCATGTTGGTTTTCCAGGGTGGGAACAGCTGCATCCCTTCCTGTTGTGGAATTCCTTAGGGATGTCCAAGGGTTCTTCTGTTATCAGCCAAAGGCTTTTTATCCACGTGGATTTTATGCTTTGCCTCCAAAGGCAATCCTGGACTTCGGTGTCTCCACATGGAAAACAGGTGGACTGTGCTGCTCACAGTCTTCCCAAGCTTTGGCTTTTCCGAGAGTTCAGTGGGAATTTTGGTTTAAAATGTTAAATGAGGTGTTTACAACCAATCCAGCACCTGGAATCACCGGCTGTGACCTCGGCTTCACACTCCAGGTCATGGAGAGAACCCAAAATCCCAATCCTGTCCCATGGGATACTCACCTGGAATTCTGCTTGCGTTAACTGGGATGTGCTGTGTTCAGGCCTGTGCCAATAAACCCGCCCCAGTGCTGGGAATTTTTTTTCCTCCCTCGTGGCTTCTTTTTGAACCTGGAATTTCATTTTTACCTGGATGTTCGTGGGCCCTGTGCCCTTTTCATCTGTAAAAGTAAACTCAGAGCAAGTCGGGTTTGTTGGAACGATGTCGGCGCAGAATTTACGTTCCACATAAAGGAGGAGAGAATTGTGCTTCTCCTGGATCAGGAAAAGAAGGATTTCAGTGGAGCTGCTCTTGGCCTGGGCAGTTTGTGTCCATGGAATGAGGCTGGGAATGAGTCCTTGGGAAAGAATGCCGGGAGAGGATGTTCTTGTTCTTCTCCGGAGAACAACTGTTCCACTTGGGAAGCTTGATCCCAAGGACAGTGTGAGGGAAGGGATTATTCCCAGTGTCCTCTTGAATTTGAAATTTCATTTTTACCTGGATGTTCGTGGGCACTGTGCCCTTTTTATCGGTAAAAATAAACTTGGAGGAAGTCAGGAAGTCGGGTTTATTGTAATTATGTTGGCACAGGAGAATTTGCATTCCACATAGGGGAGGAGAGAATTCTGCTTATTCCTGGATCAGGAAAAGAAGGATTTCAGTGGAGCTGCTCTTGGCCTGGGCAGTTTGAGTCCATGGAATGAAGCTGGGAATGAGTCCTCGGGAAAGAATGCAGGGAGAGGATGTTCTTGGTCTTCTCCGGAGAACAACTGTTCCACTTGGGAAGCTTGATCCCAAGGGAAATGTGAGGGAAGGGATTATTCCCAGTGTCTCCCCCACCCTCTCCGTTCTTCATTTCGCTGTTTGGCTTTTCCCCCAAAGAGCCAGGCAGGATTTAGGATCGGGATCGGTGCTCGCTGCAGCTCAGCTCCGGCAAAATGGATCCGTGACCTGATTTAAACTTGTGGGAGCTGCAGAACGTAAATATTTGATGGAGCTACAGCTTCCCTTTTGAAATCTGCTTTGGTTTTTCCAGCTGAATCCTGCCGAGCTGTTCCTGAAACCCACATGTTAGCGTGGAGATGTTTATGGAGTTCTCCCTTCTCCTCTTGGAGATTGTCCTGGCTTTGGGCATCATCTCAGCCTCGTGTTGTATTTGTGCAAAATCCTGCGGTCCGGGGAAACGTGGAATTCTGTTTGTGTCGGAATCCATGGGAAGGAAGGGAGTTCAACCCATATGCCAGCTCTGATCCCAGATGGGATCCATGCTGTCGCTCACACTGGGATTGCTCCTTGTTTGGGCAAGGATGACGCTCCAGTGCTTGGATGAAGGTGGGGGAGGTTGGGAGCTTTTTAAATGGTAAATGAGGATTTTTTTAGGTTTTTCGGGGCTGCTCTGGAGAGAAAATTTCCGTGCCTTTGGAGTCCTGGAAGGAGCTTTTTCAATGGATTGAGTCACTATCCCAGACCTGAATTTCTTCCCCGTTTTTATCCTTGTCAGAAGCAATAGTTGCTGTTGGATTCCTGCAGAACGCAGGGAGATTCCCACCTGGGGTTTGTCGGGATTTTTGGGCTGCGGGATGGTGGCACAGGAGGGAAAAGGAGATTTTATTTCCGCTTCTCAATAAGAAAGGTGGCACAAGAAGGAAAAGGGGGATTTATTTCAAATTCTCGATCCGAAAAGCAACGCCAAGGCTTGGAAGCAGCTTCTCCTGCTTGGAGCCGTCCCTCTGGGCAGAGCCCAAACGATTTATCCAAGCCAGAAATGTAGGAATAAATTCCATCCCCGTCCCGTGTTTGTTTTGTGCCCACATCCAGGTATTTGGGTTCCTCCTGGTGAAGAGTTGGGATCCTGGATTCTGCATCCGCTCTCAGCCATCACTGGAAGCATTTTTTGGGGTGGATGTTTACTTTACTTCCACACAGGCTGAGGATGGTGCCTAATTCCATTAATATCTTCATTTTATCATTATTTATGGGATAAGAGAGGAGCGTTTGGAGCTCCCAACTGTTTTAAACTTGAGGCTGAAGTTGGCAGCTGGAAAACAAAATTTACTTTTTGGTTAAAGCGTGGGGCTCCTTCTGCTGGAACTTTGTACATCTTGAAACCCCCAGGGGGTTATTTAACATTTTAATTTGCAACTCAGAACAACAAAAAAAACCCCTCTCAAATCCAGATCTGAAATGTGGGCAAAGCCACGTCGAGCTCTCACCTTCTAAACCTCACCTGAGCTGTTTTTTAGGAGACCAGAGGCACCAACAGGAGAATTAATTGCTGTATTGATGGAAAATTGGAATTATTACATCCCTGGCTCACAAATGTAGAGTGAGGTTGTGATATCAAGCTCATAGAAAATCTCTGTTGGGAAAACTATATTTTAAAAAAATCGAATGTTGAGCTTAAATTTGTGTTCAGTGCATAATTAAAATTCTTTAGGTTAGAAATAGAATTAAATAAATAGAATGATAAAGAGAATTAAAATTCTTTAAATTCAGTGTTCGGTGCTTATTTAAAATTCTTTAAATTAGAAATAGAATTAAATAAATGGAATTATAAATAGAATTAAAATGCTTTAAATTCAGTGTTCGGTGCTTATTTAAAATTCTTTAAATTAGAAATAGAATTAAATAAATGGAATTATAAATAGAATTAAAATTCTTTAAATTCAGTGTTCGGTGTTTATTTTTATAAATAGAATTAAAATTCTTTAAATTCAGTGTTCGGTGTTTATTTAAAATTCTTTAAATTAGAAATAGAATTAAATAAATGGAATGATAAAGAGAATTAAAATTCTTTAAATTCAGTGTTCGGTGCTTATTTAAAATTCTTTAAATTAGAAATAGAATTAAATAAATGGAATTATAAATAGAATTAAAATTCTTTAAATTCAGTGTTCGGTGTTTATTTAAAATTCTTTAAATTAGAAATAGAATTAAATAAATGGAATGATAAAGAGAATTAAAATTCTTTAAATTCAGTGTTCGGTGCTTATTTAAAATTCTTTAAATTAGAAATAGAATTAAATAAATGGAATTATAAATAGAATTAAAATGCTTTAAATTCAGTGTTCGGTGTTTATTTAAAATTCTTTAAATTAGAAATAGAATTAAATAAATAGAATAATTAAAATTCTTTAAATTCAGTGTTCGGTGTATATTTAAAATTCTTGCAGCTCCTAAACCCGCTTCATCGGACGCGGGAGCTCCATTGAGCTCATGGAAAGGAATTTTCAGGATCCAACAAAAGCTTTGTGGTTGCACTGCAGAGTTTTCCTGAATTTGCTGCATCCAGGTTTCCCTGGATTTTGAGGGAATGGCCGAGGACCCCGAGGTGGGAACGGTGCCTGCCTATTTTAAAGGTTACACAGCTGTTCATAGCTCAGGCTGGGATGGCTGTGAAACCACTCAGACGAGTCCTTGTTCCGTAAATTCCAGCCTGCTCTTGGGAAAAAAATACATTTATTTGGGATTTTGCTGCTCATTTACCTCTGTGTCTCCTTGCAGGATTCATGAATAAAATCTTCCATCCCAACATCGACGAAGCGTGAGTAAATCCCTCCTCCATGTCCCTATTTAATCCTCCAAAATTTCCCATGTATTTTTTTTTCTGGTTGTGTGGATCTGCCTCGTGCTTCCATGTCGGTAAAATTCCAATTTGTTTTCTCTTGGGCAGAGTGGGAAGATTGAGGTAGCTCAAAGGCTGTTGACCGTGAATAGGAATAAATCAGGGCTTATCCCAAACCCTGGGGAAGGGGTAGGGGAGGATTTGATTCCGTTCCCCGAATGTTTTCCAGTGTTAATTCCGTCTTTTCCGCCTGTTCCAGGTCAGGAACTGTATGTCTAGATGTAATCAATCAAACTTGGACAGCTCTCTACGGTGAGTTGGGCATTTTCCTCTGTATTGGGGGGACAGATGATTTCGGGCCGCTTTTTGGGGTTTTTTTTCTTTGATTTTGGGGTTTTTATTGAATTTTAAACTCCTCCCTGAGCCAAGATCTCGTGAAAAAGAAGATTTTATTGCAGGTTGGGAGGTGGCATTGCCTCTGATGCTGCAGAGTGGTTCCCTTGAGGTAATTTCTGGTTATAAATCTCCTTTTTAGAGATAAAACAGATCAGCTGAAGCTCCTTTAAAATGGAATTTAGGGAAAGCTGGAATTTTTGGGAGGGAAACAGCTGAGTCTAGTCCAGGCTGCATTTGAAAACGGGAACTTCAGATATTCCAGTTATGCTTTGTGGAGGAAATTCAGGGCAATATGCACATCAAATCCCTCAGGTTCTTCCCTGGAAAACTGATTTTAGCCATAACTCCTCGTTGGAATGCCAGAATTCCTCGGGAAATACAGGGATGAGGATCACAGCATGGATTTGTCGTGGGAGATCAGCTTTGCCCCTCTTCCATGAAAAGGACCAGAGGAAATAATCCCAGTGGTTTGGTGCTCCAGCATTCCTGGTCCTGCCTTGGAGCTGCAGGGGGACACTGGGATGGCTGAATTCCCTCTGCTTCTCCCCTTGGAAGTCACCAATCCAAGATTCCAACGCCGCCTCCTCCCTTCCAGGGCTTTGCCTCCTTCTGTGGCACAAGGAAATGCAAAAAAAAGGGAATAACATTCCTTTGCTTGCTGGAGCATTGCCCCTTTAAAGCAGAGCATTCCCGAGCTGGCAGAGGATCTGGGTCAGATAATTCCAGCGGCAGCCAAGGTGGGAGAGACCCGGAATATCCATCAATAAATTCCTGAGGACCTCGTGGTTCAGTTCCTGCTCCTTCCCTAAGGAAGCATCAGCTCCTCAATGCTGTGGTTGAACTTCCTGCGCGTGTTCCTCCTGTTCCTGCTGGACCAACACAAATTTGGAGGATTTGAGGTTCCTTCAAGAAAAAAATCGTTATCCTGGGTTTCCTGTGAGCCAGGAGGGAATTCCAGGGCTCTGCTTCCTCAACCTCAGGAGGCTTCAGTGGTCAGATGGCCACAAAGAGGCTCCTGATCTGAGTGGAGAGACCTGGCCCAAGTTTCACCAAGTAAAATCAACTCCTTGCTGCCAGTGCCCGAATCCAATCCCTGGGAATTCCAGCTACCAAGGGCAAGCCACTGCCGTGGCAGGGAATACTCGTACAGAGCATTCCTGCTGTTTTCTGGGATCCTTTTTTTGGATTAAGATCCTTTTTCCAGGTGCTGCTGTGCTCCATCTCAGGAGCAGCCGGTGGCTCCGGGTGCCAGCCGGGACAAACCCAGGCACCGACATCAGTGTTGGAGCTGGAGCCTGGAATTCTGTGGCTGCATCCCAGAGCTGGAGGAGCTCTTTGCACAGGGAGAGCATTTGGAGATCTCCTTCCCCTTTTTCGGTGAATTTTTTGGGAAGTTGAGGGCTCGGAGATCTGGTTGAATTTAGCAGCTTGGTGATGACTCAGGAATGGGATACACCCTTTTTCCAGGAAAAGGGACAGGCTGAGGTGGCCAAACTGCTCCTGTGGTGTGTCCTGGGCAGTGATGGGATTCCCTGATTCTGATCCATGCAGGAGGGGACCGGTGATGCTCATCCACAGGCAGGATTTTCCTGCCACGGGGAAAAAGAGACTGATTAAAGATTTATAGAACATTCCCATGGGAAACCCCCAGACGAGGAACATTCCCAAGGAGGAATGATGGCACAGGGCCTCTTCCGGCCCATCCCCACCCCTGGAACAGGGAGTTTGTCCTCTCAGGGATGTGGGAAGAGGGGTTTGTGTATCCACGGTCACTCGTGGGCACCAGGAGGAGGTTTCCTGTTGTGGATTATTGGTGACAGATTCCCGCTGGCACCGAGGTTTTAATGGGAGCTCTGCACATTCCCCGAATTGTTTGGAGTTGGAGGAGTGGTGGTTTCTATTAACGAGATCATGGAAAGCTCTGGAAGACACTTTGTGCCTTCCACGGAATCATGGAATGGTTTGGGTTGGAAGGACCTGAGAGATGGAGCTCCAACCCCGCTCCGTGGGCAGGGAGCCTTCCACGGAGCACGAGACATTTAAACAGGGATTGGAAGAGGTAAAGAACTCGGGGAAGGGCAAAGCACAGCGCTGTTTGTTTGGGGTTTTTCCTAATTTTTCAAGCCAGGATTAAAAATCAGGAAAATTCCATCCCCTTCCTTGCTTAACCCATGGATACCTTCATTTATACCTTCATTTATGTGTTGGGATGAGGAGTCGGTGAGGAGCTGCAGCAGCTCTTCCATCAACCCTTATTTTTATTTTTATTTTTATTTTTATTTTTATTTTTATTTTTATTTTCATTTTCATTTTTATTTTCATTTTTATTTTCATTTTTATTTTTTAAAATTTTTTTTAATATTTTTTATTTTTATTTTTGATTTTATTCCCTTTATTTGACCTTTATCCCAGACTCTCCGCGCGCTTCCCCTCGGAGTTTGTGCCGCTCTTTGGGTGTTCCGGGATGGTTTTTTTGGGATGGCTCTGGCTCTGGGGACGTGGACACCAACTCTGTGTTTGTCTTGCAGATCTCACCAATATATTTGAGTCGTTCCTGCCCCAGCTGCTGGCTTATCCCAATCCTATAGATCCTCTAAATGGTGACGCTGCAGCCATGTACCTCCACCGACCAGAAGAGTACAAACAGAAAATTAAAGGTGAGGCCTAATTAACAGAATTATTGGGATTCCATCCTGAGGGAACCATGGCTTTGATGCAAATTTGGGAGTCTCACTGCCTGTTTTTTCCCCCTTCCAGTTTCCAAGGGGATGTTGGGAAGGAAGGAGGGGTGAGGTGCTGCTGTGTTGGAAATCACCAGCAGAGCTTAAACACGGAAAGCTGGGAGGAAACTGGCTTAGGATTCAATGTGGTTTTGGGAGACGGGAGAAATGATTGGGAAGGAAAGGTGTGTGACCAAAAAAAAGGGCAGGAAAAGTGCCAGTTTGAAACAGGAGCATCCAGTGACACAATTAATGGATAAAAAATGGCTTGTTGGAAGGTTCTGAGAGCAGCGATCAAGGAGTTGGGGATGCTGTTGCAGGAGGTGGTTTTGCACTGTGCCAGAGCAGGAATTTGTGGAAAATCCCAAATAGTCCTTCCTTGCTCCTTCCTAGCCCAGCCAAGGCTTCCCAGATCTATTCCTGGTTCAGGGAATGCCATTAGGAAGCTGCAGAGAAATTAATAAAGGCTGGAAGATGAGAAAAAGAACTGGAGGATTTCAAACTAAAGGACCGAAGGGGGTTGTGAGCTTTGGCAGATCAAAAGTGCCTTCCAAAAGGAAGGGAATGGGTTTTCCTGGAAGCAGGATGTTGGTGTGAGCAGGAGTGGGACTCCACAGTGCCTGGGGAGGGTGGGTGAGCACGGGCAGAGCTGCTGGAGCTGCTCCTGGAAGGCTTGGAAGGACAGAATGGAGTCAGAAGCTCCTTGGGATCAGGGAAGGCTCCCATTAAGGACTCCCAAAATACTTTGGATAAAATAGGAGGACTGTCCAAGCAATCTGGTGAGTGAGACACAGACTGGCTTAGTCTTGCAAATATAAGGAACGAGATAAAAATCAGGAATTGTGCCTTCCCTAAAATTGGGCCCCCTTTCCTGCTGTGCCAAGCCTATGGCAAAGCCCTGGAATTTATTTCTCCTCTGATCCAGCGAACACAACCCAACATTTCGTTTCCTGGTGGGAAATTTCCAGCCTTTGGCCCGGATTTGAACTGAGCTTTTAGGGAGCTGAGTTTTGTTACTGAATAACCAGGAGACTGTTTGTCCCTGGGAGCCCTGCCAGGGAAAAGTCTGGAGGTCTGGAATGGGAACCTCTGTGAGCAGCAGGAGTTGGGAAGGCTCGGGTATCCGAGCAAAACATGGGAATCAGCTCTGCCACATCACCTGGGAGTGATTAAACCTGGAGTCACATTGTTCTGGTGTGAAATGCCCAATTTTTGAGGGTGGAACTCCAAAGGAGCTGTGATTTAAATTGTGAATTATTCAGCCTCCCTTGGCTGATTGCTCTGACAGGATTGTAGGAATTTCCCTGTGGATTTGCCCTGCTCAGTATCCCGAAGTCCATTCCCTGCTTTTTCATACGAGGGAGCTTCCAGGCAAAATGGTTTGTCAGATAAAATCTCCAGTGCCGGCACTGAGAGTCCTCTGGGCTTTCAGGAAAAACCAAAAATAGCCTTGGAAAAAAGCCCGAAAAACTGATTTCAGCCAAAGGAAGATCTGAGGACATCCCTCAGGATAAAGGGATCGCCTCCTCCCTCATTCCCATCCTGCCAGCCAGGTTCAGATGATCTGGAAGGAGCTTTGAGTGCTTGCAACACGCTCCATAAATCCCAGAGTCCTGACTCCGCCGGCTCTGCCTAGGATTGCGTGACAAGGACGGGATGGAGCTAAACTCTGTCATCCCTCATTTTAAAAAATAGCCTTGGACATGTTAAAACTGCTGCAGAGGATCCTGGCAGCTCCCGTGCTCTGGGAAACTCGGGAGTGCAAATCCATGGTTTATTTATTGCTGCTGTTCCTGGTGTTTCTGTCGTTCGGAGCGCAGGGAGCGTTTGTGTGACGCGGTGGTTCGGGGAGGAGGGCACAGGCACGGAGACGTGGCCCAAAATTTATAATTCCTGCTCTGCTCTGCTTCATCTGTGGGAGATTTCTTATGGAATCTTCTTTCGGGAGGGTGAGGAACAGCTGAAGGATATCCAGGCTGAGTTTTTGCTGGGAGCTCAGGACACCCCTGGGAGCAGTTTTCCCACCCCACGTGTCTGAAGCTCCAGGAGAATCCCTTGGAACACCAGGGGTGTAACCACAGCTTGTTCCTGTTGCTCTGGGGTCTGTAAACAGATGAATCCAGTGGTGTTTTCCTGACAGGAATTAGTGCATGAGGGTTCTCCTTCCTAAGCACCCTTCTGTGGGAGATGCTTTGTCAGTATTTAGATATTTTGGGTTTGTTTTTTTTTTCCTCGATGGATTGAAAATCCCAGTTCAATCCAACATTCAGCATGGAAACTCCCTGGAAATTTGACTTCTCCTGGGTTAAACCTTCCAAAAAAACCCAGTCCACGAGCTTTTTTGGATAAAAAATGGCATTTTAAGCTGGAAGGGCTTCGAGTTTTAGCTTAGGCTCAAGGAGGCCTCTTCCACCAGCAGCTTCCATGTGGGAACGTCCTCTGGAAGCATCCAGTGAGGAGGTGCTGGTGGCCTCCTGTCCTGCCAGTCCCTGGCTGGTGGCTGCTGCGTCTGGAAGCTCCTGAGGCAGCTGCAGCCAGTGTTTAGGTGGATTTGGGATAAGCCCAGAGGGAATTTCTGAGGTTCCCGCTAAGGGGTTTTGTGGACACTGAAAAGCTTTAGCAGAGGGATTTTTCAGCTTTCTGCTTAATTCTGTAAGAACTTTCTCACAGAAACTATGCAAAATACTGTTAAGGTTTTTGTAAACTATTTCTCTATCTTTGCACCTGCTGTTTTCCAAAGGATTGTTATGATATCCTGAAAGAAATATTTTGAAATGGATGTTCTGTGGACTGACCAAGCACCCTGATGGGTGGTTGGTCAGAGGTCCAATGATCTTTTGCCATGCTGGCGACTCAACTTATAAAAACCGATTTATAATTAATTAAAGAAGCCATTTTCTCCGGATTTTGGTCGTGTCGTTTCTCATCGTGCCGGGCACAACAGCGACAGGGTTTGACATCCAGAGCCTCGCAGCAACAGCACTTGGGTTCCCTTTGCTGCAATGTGCAAGGAATAACAACTTCCTTGGGTGAACCCCCCTTTTCCAGAGGGAGATAAATTCTTGGAAAGCTCTGGGAAGGGAGCAGCCACCTCAAGGATGTGTCACAGAATCATGGAATGGTTGGGGTTGAAAGGAGCCTTAAAGACCATCCAGTTTCAACCTCTGCCATGGGCAGGGAGTTTCCACCAGACCAGGTTCCTCAGAGCTCCTTTCTTGTCCTGTCAGCATCCCAATTCCATCCATTTCTGATATGTAATAAAGAAAATAACCAGTGCAGCTGTTCCTGGAGTAGTTCTGTGCCCTGCTGTCTCTGTCCCTCCTTCCTTACACTTGGCTTATGCAGGATTTAGTCCAGAATTTTAGTCTGGAATTTTAGTCCGGCTCTCAGCTTTGCTTCAGTGATGGTTGTGTCCCATCAGTTTAAACTCAGCTCTTCGTTTCTTCGAGTCAGGCCCCTTGCTGGCTTTTAGAGGTGTCCTCCAAGTCACCAACCGTGGCAGCAAATCAAATCCTGTCTCATTCCATGAGTTACATCCCCCTGGGAAGGACTTGGGTTGTTTCCAGCTACTGACACAGGATCCTTGGGATCTTACTTCTTTCCAGGTTGCACATCCGTAGGGTGTCCAGCAGCTGTTTTCCCGCTGTGGGACAATGCTGTGTCTGGTGTGAGGAGTGCACGATCCCAGATTGGTTTGGATCCGAAGGCATCTAACAGATCATCCAATTCCAACCCCCTGCCATGGGCAGGGACACCTTCCACTATCCCAGGTTGCTCCAAACCCCGTCCAGCCTGGCCTGGAACATTCCCAGGGATGAGACAGCCACAGCTTCTCTGGCCGATAGGAAAAGTTACAATTTATATATAGTTTATCTGATTTATCCGATGTGCTGTGACCCAACCTCCTCCAGCTGTTGATTATCTATCCCTAAATGTCTTTTTTTTTCTCTCCCATCCAGAATACATCCAGAAATATGCAACAGAAGAAGCACTAAAAGAACAGGAAGAAGGCACCGGCGACAGCTCATCCGAGAGCTCCATGTCTGACTTCTCGGAAGATGAGGCTCAGGATATGGAATTGTAGTAGAGGAGGCCACCTGCTTTTCAGAGAGACTCTAATTTCCTAACCATGAGAAGCAGACTATAATATTCATATTTAAACAAAGCAATTTTTTTTATTACTAAACAAGGTTTTTATGAATTATAGCATTGATATATATATATATATATATCACCCTTTAGATCTTGATTTTCTCGGTCATTTCCCGATTCCCGAGGTGCATAGCGTATTCCCAACATTCCATTTTGGTAGCAATATGCAGCCCGGATTGCATGCGTTGAGATTCCATTTGGCCAAGTCAACTTTGGTGTGCTACCAAGCAGCTGCCCTGGGGAGGGAGGGAATGAGCAAAAAGAAAAAAACAAAAACAAACGACAGCAAACAAAAAAATTAAACAAAAAAAAAAANAAAAAAAAAAAAAAAGAAGAGGGATTTGCTCTCGGATCGAGGTTTCCACCTGGGATGGTGGCGTGGAACAGCGTTCCCTCCGAGTCTAAAACCTTGGGGATGGTAGAGCTGTGTAGGGATGGAAGGGGCTCCTCCAGGTCGTGTTTTACGGGGAGTCACATGCAATTTAAAAAAAAAAAAAGAGGGATTTAAGTAAAAAAAAAAAACAAAAACAAACAATCCAAAGGCTTGGAGCTCCTCAGTGCATTGAAGGTGGAGAATGACTTGGAATTTCAGTCCGTTCTTTCTGTGGACTCCTCCCTGCCCTCCCGAACTGCAGGGACTGACAACCACTGGTCGATTCCCTTTGGAAAAGCTGGATGTTGTTCCCTTGCTCGGTCTGGATTAGGAGCTGTTCCCTTGCTGGGAGGGAAGAACCACCCGGAACCCCACGGATGATGCTCTTTGGACAGTGCTGGGATTGACCTGGAGCACGTGGAAATCGAACTCTTCCTTTGTCCCGGTTTGGAACCTGCTGCCCTTGAATGGCTTCGAGTTGGCTTTTTTGGTTTTTTTAATTCTTCTTTCCCCCTTCCCTCTTTTGCTCGAAATCTGGTTCAAACACCTGCCAAACACTCACCATGTCCTGGGAGCTCCTCTGACCAGATGGATTGGCCTTGCCAGAGCTTCAGATCCACGGAATTGTCCCGTTGGCAGAAGTCCACGAATCCATCGGCACCGATTTGATTTTCCTTTTTTCTTTTTCTTTTTTTTTTTTTTTCTTTTTTTTTTAAATCATCTTTCCTCCCCCTTCTGCACCAGCTTGGTTCCCATCTGCTTGTGTGTGTGTACAACAGGATAAAAAATTCCTTAAGAGTTAACAAAGAATATGATCTAGAAAAAAAAAACAAGAAACCCACCCCACGAAATTTGAGCTGAATAAAAAAAACCCTAAAAAGCACCACGTGAGGAAGCAAATGAATTCGCTCTTTGGTTTTTTGTTGGTTGGTTGGTTTTGGGTTTTTTTCTTGGTTTTGTTGGTTTTTTTTTTTTCCAGGATGGTTGGGAATTGGAATGTTGGATTTCTCCTGGTGTCTTGCAGCAAGCTGAGAGAGTTTTTTTTGCTGTCGTTCCTAGAAATCCGATAGAGTAAATGTCTCCTTGGGATACTTGAATTGGGATAATTGTGCATCGCGGATTCAAACTAAGATGGATTTTTAAAGCTGAATGTTACCTGCTGTTTTCTTTTGGGGATTTTTCGGAGGGGTTTGGACAAGATCTTCTCGACCTGCAGGAAAAATCGACCCACCCTGAGCGACTCTGGAGCAGAGTTTTGAATGTCAGACTGGTACATTTGTCGTTTTCCCAGAATTATTGGGGTTTATTTCCTTTCCTTTCGAGACGCCACCAGGTTGGGAGATCCCAACCCCGTCTCTGATTCATAAAGCACAATCAATTTCTTTTATTTTCTGTTGCTTTGGGGACGACAACAAAAACTCCATCGAGTCCCACTTTGCTTTGGCATGATTTTCCTTAATAAAAAACCCTACCATGAATTTCCTTTCTGTTAATTCCGGGCACGAAGCAAAGGTTTTCCCTCTCCTTTTTCCCATTTTTTTTTTCCAGCAGTGATGTAGGGCTGTGGCTAGTACTGTGCTGAAGTTCTCTATCTAGCATTTGTGGCTTGTTGGAGGGTAATATTAATTATTTAACATGTAATGATGTAATTAACTCTTATCTAGCACGTTGTTTGCTCATTAATTTGGGGAGGGAGGGGCCACGTTTAACTCGCTTTCCTGCTGCCCTGGCAGTTTTGCTTGTGCTATAAACCTTTACTTGTAGGTGCTACTTAGGAGTAGAGTCAAGTGCTGGGTGGTGATTTCAGTTTAAAAAGCTTCAAAAAAAAAAAAAAAAAACCCACAAAAAAACCAGAACAAGCAAACAAACAAACGAAAAAGGCAACCAAAAAAAAAAAAATCACAATAAAAATTTGTATTTTTTCAATATTGTATAAAAATAGTGTTCTAATTCCCTCGCCCCCTTCCCTTGCAGGGTTTTCTCCTCCATCATTCCCTCACGTGGATTTAGGGTATCCAACTGCTGGAGTGTGTCCTCCCCGTTCCTTTTGGGAAACACTTAAGCTGGGATTCCCAAAAATAAAAAGAACTATTGGGAGAGCACAGCTGGCTGTGTGAGGACACGACGGGATGGACTCATGGAGCTTGTCCAAGCTGCTGCCTGGTGGCTCAGCGTGTCCGGAGCCACGGAAATGCACATTCCCAGCACTTCCCAAGCCCTGACAAATCCCAGGGGTGTCCTGGGAGGAAAAACCAGCTGCCAAAACGCTGCTTGGAAAAGCGGCCTGGGTGAAGGTGCTCCAGGGGTGAGGTGGGTTGGGGTCCGCTCCTGTCCCACCCCCTCAGACCCCGCTGCTTCTTCCCCTCCTACATTTTCCACCTCTTTTTTCCTTCCCCCAAATCTCCCTTTTTCTCCCGAAAGAATCTTTCCCCCTCCCCCCAAAAACCGTGTGTGTAAAACTTCACCAACCTGCTCTGGATGAAAAAAGGTGGAGCCGTGCTGGAGCGAGAGAGCTTTTTGTGATCACCTTCAGGGTGTCTTTCTTCTTCACGAAACAGTGGTGGTGTCACCTCGGGAACTCCCGTGCCGGACCCCGGGATGAGCTTCCCCCCGCCAAACTTTGCCACAGCCCTCGGAGCTGCTTTGGGAACAACCTTTGCCTTCTACCCCTGTCATTTCTCCTTTTTCCCTCGAGTTTTTCCGTGGAACGAGAAGCGGAGCGGACGCGTCCCGCTGTCCCTCTGCCCCGAGTTTTCCCCACCCAGGGATCGCTTTGGCGGATGCCGAAGGATGCTGGCACAGGGAGCAGAGCTTTGCCACCAGCCTGGCTGCTCCTCCACGGCTGAACCCCACCCCGTCCCTCAAACGTGCCACAGGGACGGGGCTCCCCTCCGCCCTCATCGGGAAGGCTGGGATCTGTTTGACAATTTTATATATTTTTGCGCTGTTTCCCCTTTTTTTTCTCCTTGTTTTTTTCCTCCTCCACATCCTGCTGCCCCTTTGCAACAGCCACGATTCTCCCACCCTGTGCTGGGTTCCTGTCGGGTGAGACCTGAGGAGATCATGGGGTGGTTTTGCCCTTCGGTTGAGTCGGCTCTTTGTTACTTTTCCCTTTTCTCCTCTTTTTTTTTTTCTGGCGTTGTCGGTAGAGTGGCGCAGCCGCCTCTCCTCTGGGTATAACCTCTCCAATAGTTGTGTATAATTAAAGAACTGTAAACAACTTCTTTTTTTTTTTTTTTTAAATAAAATCTGTATATACCTTGAAATCTGGCTGCTGTTTGGGCTCGCAGGGAAGACCCTGGACCGTGCGGCGTCGCCTCTGCATCCCACCGGGACCAGCTGATCCACAGGGATCCTCTCCCAAAGCCATCACCGGGCGTTTTTCCACCTGGGAACGACCAGCTGGAGGTGGCTGTGCACCCCCCCGAGCTGATGGTGGGAAGGTTGATGATCCTGGAGGTCTTTTCCAACCTCAGCGATTCCTTTCCCAGCTCTTTGGGCGATGTCCTTCCACGCCCCGTGACCACAGCCACGGCACCAAAGCTGATTTTTAGGATTTTGGGGTTGGCAATGAGGGACCACACGGCATCCATCCCTCCCGTTCCCTCCCTTGTGGATCCCAAGGGCTCCTTGCAGCTGGAAAAGTTGTCCCAGGTGAGGCTGCCCGGGATTCCACGGGAGCCGTGTAATTAACGGATGGTAATTAGGCGGAGTGGCTGTTTTTTGGATAATCTCTCCTGCTTTCGGCTCGGTGTTGGAGAAGGGTTGGGATAACGCGTGCAGGGAATGTGACCGGGAGCGGGAGCGGTGCAGGGGGTGTTTGGGGCTGCGGATGGGCCAAGGAAGGTGACAACGCCTGGCACGTGGCTTGTCCCCTCTCCTCCTGCTTTAACTCCCCGCAGCTGCCGCCCCAAATTTGCTGGAGCCGAGCCAGACCTTCCTCTCCATCCTCCTCCTCCTCCGCGTCCCTCCCTTGCTCCAGCTCGGGGCTGTTTGTCACCAGCTCGGGGACACGGTGGCGGGTCTGTGTCATGCCAGTGCCACCTGCTGCCAGCGCCCAGCGCGGCACCCTGAGCACCCTCGGGTGCCGCTGGGTGCGGGGGGAGGGACGCTGTCCCCGGGCCACCTCCTGGGGTGGCCACAGCGCTCCGGGCTCTGCCCCTTTCCCTGCGGAGGGAGCCGGGAAGGGGGGGACAGTCCCACACCCCAGTCGCCGTGTCCCCCCCCGCTTTCCGGGGGCTCTTAGGGCCAGCGGGGGCTTGGCACTGTCCCCTCTGCCCAGCAGGTGGCCCCCGTGCCACACCAGTGGCCTCCCAGTCTGCCCAGTACAGGGCAGAGCCGGGCCCGGTGCTGGGTGCCCTCCCTGTCCCCTGGCAGCGCCCTCATGGCTGCTCTGTCCCCACTGTCCCCTGGGTGCCAAGTGCCACCCGCTGTCCTCGCTCGGGGCGCCGGGGGGTGGCTGTGGTTTGGGGGGTCACTGCTGGGGTGACATGGGGGGACAGGGACCCAGAGCCGGTGGCAGAGGCTGCTCCTGCTCCCGGGAGCACCCAGAGTTGTCACCCTGCCCTGAGGGCACCCGGCGGTGTCACCCTGCCCGGTCCGCGCCCATGTCAGAGGGCAAACCCTGAGCCTGAGGCTCCCTGGGATGTGGGTGACACCTCACGGGGCTCTGGGAGCCATCACTGCAGGGCCCTGGGTGACATTCCCATGGGGCTCTGGCTTTTACCACTGTAGGGCTTTGGGTGCTGTCCCCAAGGAGCTTTGGGTGCCATTCCCACAGGATTTTTGGTGTCATTCCCATCGGGCTCTGGGTTCTCTCCCTGTGGTGCTTCGGGTGCCATCCCAAAGGGGCTCTGGGTGCCATCTCCATTGGGTGCCATCCCTTAAGGGATTTTAGGTGCCAGGCCCGTGGGGTTCTGGGTGCTGTTTCCACAGGGCTTTGGGTGACATCCCCATGGAATTCTGAGCACCTTCCCTCTGGAGATCTGGGTGCCACCCTCGTTGGGCTCTGGGTGCTTTCCCTGTGGTGTTTTGAGTGCCATCCCTAAGGGGTTTGGGTGCCATTTCCATTGGGCTCTGGCTGCTGTTCCCGTCTGGCTCTGCTTGGTGCCATCCCTGTGGGGATCTGGGTGCCACCCCCAAGGGTCTCCAGGTGCCACTCCCTCGAAGATCTGGGTACCATCACCATCAGGTTCTGGTTGGTGCCACCCCCACGAAGATCTGGGTACCATCATCATCAGGCTCTGGTCGGTGCCACCACCAAGGGCCTCTGGGTGCCACCCCCCTCAGGCTCTGGTTGGTGCCACCCCACGGCCCCACAGCCCCTGTGACAGGCAGGGACAACCCAGTGCCAGCGGGTGCTCCGGGCCGTGGTCCTGGGGCTGCTCCTGGTGGGAGCAGGGCATTCCCAGCCCTCCTGGCTTTGTCCCTGTGCCGGATGCTGGGACCTTCCACCCTGGGAACCGCTCCCCATCCCCCTGGGAGATCAGAGCACCTTGGATCCTGCCCCGGCTGACGGGTGCCGCGCATCCATCCGGACGCACCCCAAGCCCCAAGTGGGCACTGAGATGAGATGGGCCGCTCGTGGTGACCCCGATGTCCCTGGGGGACACCTGAGCCTCTCCGCCTGCCCCGCGCCGGCTCCGGTTACGGCCCGAATTGTTCCTCCCGGCTGGAAGAAATGCCGTCAGCGCCGGCGGATCGGTGGCCATTACTAATGCATGACATTCCCGTGGGACGCGGCCGCGTCCGACCCCCCGCAGCGGGACCGGGACCCCCCCGAGCCGTCTGCACCCCTTGGGAATGGCCCGAGGGGCAGGGATGGGTGTGGGGAAGGGTTTGGCTCCCTCTTCCTTCATCCAGACCCCAAATGCCGGTTCAGGATGCGCCTGTCCAACGGAGCAAGGCAAGGCCTGCGGAACACGTGCGTTCCCGGCTGGAGTGTGAGCACGGTGGGGCTGGAGCCGGAATGGACCTTCCCAGATGGATCCTAGAGTCCCTGTCACATCCCAGGAGAGCAGGAGTGCTTCTGCAGAGGACACTCCCAGCTCAGGGCATGTTTGGTGACAAATACCTCAGTTTCCCCATAACCGGCGATTCCGAGCCTTTTGGAGCCAAGGGTTCTCCCTCCGCGCTTTGCTCCTTCCCAGTTTTTAGCTCTTTTTCCCCAACTCCTTCCTTCATCCCCAGTTTTCCTCTCCCCACCAGAGTGCGGTGATGCCGAATCCAACAGCTTCACCATGCGCCCACCTCAGCCCAAAACCCCCTCAGCCCACTGGAAAGGGGTGGGATGGGAATGGGATGCTCATCCCTGCACATCCCAGCTCGGGGTGATGCCCAGCAGGGCAAACAAGGCAACCACCTCCCTACCCCTGAGCTTCCACTCCGTTTCTAAGCCGGGATCTCACGGAACGGGGAGGATTTTGCCATAGAATATGCCGGGGAATGTTCCCTGGCTAATGCACCTCGGCTGCGCTCCCTCATCCCTGCACATCAATATTGCATTATCCCTCCATCCCCCTCTGAGCCCGGCCAGGAGCTGCAGAGAGAAACCCGGCCCCGGCAGAGCCCCCACCCGAGCGCCGCCGGGGCGGCCGTGCCCGACCCCCTCCACCTTTCCAGAGGCTCTTCCAG
Source organism: Rhagologus leucostigma (assembly GCA_013397725.1). Taxonomy (NCBI): domain Eukaryota; kingdom Metazoa; phylum Chordata; class Aves; order Passeriformes; genus Rhagologus; species Rhagologus leucostigma. The sequence goes on from VZTD01000669.1 coordinate 233,348, forward strand.
GTCCATCCGCATTAAATATTCGGCGGAGGAACAAAAGAAGACGATGTAAATTTTTAAACAGGGCCATTTGCTCCGCTCGGTTTACGTCGGATGAGGCCTCCGCGAAATTTCGGCCGCACCTCGGCGGAGCCGAAATATTAATGATGCCAGGACAGCATTGATGAGCCTGGTGCTGAGGGCCCCATTCTGTGCTTGGGGTGGCACCAGGCAGGCCATCAGGATGTCCTAGCTTTGGGATCATCCCTTGGCATGGGCACCACCCCAGGTGGCTTCTTGCTTGGGGACCATCCCACGGTCTTGGGGACCATCCAAGGTGCCTCCTTGGCTTGGGCCATCCTGGGACCCCGGGCTCTTGGGGATCGTTCCAGGTTTTTTCTTGCTTGGAGACCATCCAAGGATCTTGGGGAGGGATCATCCAGGTTTGTGGGAATCATCTGGGATGCTTTCCATCTTGGGGACAGTTTTGGAGTCTCGGGAACCATCCTGGGGTCTCAGGGACCACCCCAGGCTCTTGGACACCATCCTGGGGTCTTGAGGATCATCCTGACTTCTGGGCACCATCTGGGGTGCTTCTTTTCTCGGGGACTACCTTGGAGTCTCCAGAAGTGTCCAGGGCACTCTTGGAAACCATCCTTGCACCAGGGGACCACCAAAGGTGCTCCATTGCTTGGGAACAATCCTGGAATCTGGACACAGGAACCGTCCAAGATTCCTCCCTGCTTTGGTACCAGCCCAGGATCTCAGGGACTCTGAGATCTCTGGGAATACGGCCCATCCAAGGTGCCTCCCTGCTTAGGGACTATCCCGGGATCTCAGGGACTATCCTGGGCTCCTGGGGACAATCCTTGCACCTGTGGGAACATCCAGAGTGTCTCCCTGTCTAAGGACCATCCCTCAATCTCAGGGACCATCCCAAGGCTCTTGGGAACCATCTGGATTGTCTCCAAGCTTGGGGACCATCCCAGGGTCTTGGGGACCACCTCAGGCTCTTGGGACCATCCCAGGCTATGGGGACAATCCTGGGTGCCTCCCTACTTGAGGGCCATCCTGGAATCCTGGGAAGCATCCGATGGGACACAGGGACCATCCCAGGTGCTTCCCTGCTTGGCAACCATCCCGGGGTCTTGGGGACCACCCCTGGCTCATAGGGACCGCACCAGGTCTTGGGGATCACCAGAAGTGCCCCCACACTTCGGCACCACCCTGGGCTCCCTGGGTTTGGGAACCTTCCCGGTGGGACCACCCAGGACCCTCCTTTCTCCAGCACCACCCCGGGGTCCCACAGAGCAGCACCCCGAGCGCATCCCAACCCCCAGGGTCCATCACCCTCACCCCATCCCAGCCNCCCACCCCCCCCCCCTCCCCTTGTCCCTCCCTCCCTTCTCTCCCCATCTCTCTTGGGGCCCGCCCCTCCCCGAACCCCCTCTGCTCCGCGGCCCAGGGGGTTTAACCCCCACCAAAAAAAAACCCGGGAAACCCCGACCGGCGTCTCCCACCCCCCATCCCGGCGGCCTGCGGCAACCCGATCCCGGTCCCAGCGGGCAGCCTGGCCCCAAACTGGTCGGGCTGGTTTGCGGCGCTGGAGCCCAGCGCTGCACACGCACCTCGGGGAGCGGTGGGGGGTGGCACTGACCCCTCATAGAGATTTATATTTTTAGAGGTTTATATCTTTATAGGTTTATATCTTTATAGGTTTATATCTTTATAGATTTGTATTTTTATATATTTGTATTTTTATATATTTGTATTTTTATATATT
>VZTD01000670.1:0-191244 GCA_013397725.1 Rhagologus leucostigma
TTTTAAATTTTTTTTTTAATGTACAGTTTTTTATCTTCTATCTATACTAACTCTCTGGAATGCTAAACCTAAGAGATGAGTGTTAAGAGCTGAGCGATCACCCTTGGCATACTTAATTGTAGACAAGTTGTTTGAACTTGTAGCACTTGGAAAATGGAAGTGAATATATTTGTTTTGTTATTCCCATGGAAACGAGATATGTTTAATGAGCTTCTAAAAAAAGTTACAAATATACACAAAGAAGCTGATTCTTTGTAGGAGTTGCTTAATAGAAAGGAATTAGTTTATTTGGGGGGTTATGGGTTGGGGTTTTTTTCTTTAGTTCATGAGTTCTGAAAAGCTGCTGTAAGGAAGGAGTATCCTGAATGTGAACAGGGCATTAAAAATGGTGAAAATAAACTGGGGGTATGACAGCCTTGTGTGTTACGCAGTGTTCATAGTATGATAATTTTTCATACAATAGTTTGAGTTGGAGGGAGCCTTTTACAGGTCATCTAGGTGAACACCAACACCTCGCCCTTCCCTCAATGAGCAGGGAGATATTGCATGAGATCAGGTTGCTCATAGCCCCATCCAACCTGACCAGGGATGGGCCATCTACCATTTCTCTGGACAACCTCTTCCAGTGTGTCACCACCCTCCTAAAAATGTCTTCTTTATATCTAGTGTGAATCTACCCTATTTTAGTTGGCAGTCATTACGTTGTCCTATCACAACAGCTCTGCTAAAAAGCCTGCCCCCATCCTTTCTTGTAAGCTCCCTAAAAGCTACAGTAAGGTGTCCTGGAGCCATGTCCCCACCAGATTGAACAACCCCAATTCTCTCAACTTTTGTTCATGGCAGAGGTGTTCCTTCTCTCTGATCAACTCTGTGGCCCTCCTCTGGACTTGCTCCAACAGGTCGATGTCCTCTCTGTGCTGGGGACCCCAGAGCTGGATGCAGTGTTCCAGGTGGGCTCTCACCAGAGCGGAGTAGAGGGGCAGAATCCCCTCCCTCTCCCTGCTCCCACACTGCTTTTGGTGCAGTCCAGGACACGTTTGTTGGCTTTCTGGGCTGTGAGTGCATGTTGCTGGCTCATGTCCAATTTTCCATCCAATAGTACTCCCAAGTCATTATCCCTAGGGTGTTTTTGTGGACCTGGATTGGAGAGAGTGTAAATCAAGGTTCGTTGAAAGACTTTTTCTCTGTCATTTCTACCTACTCCATCAATGGTCTCCTGTACATTCAACTCATGACTGTACAGACAGAAGAGAGGGGAGCTTGCTGTTCTAGTTAGTAATCATGATGACAGCAACTGCTCAGAGCTCTTCGAGACCTGTCTCTAGAGACAGGAGGGGTGCAGGATTGCTGCTTGGTAATTTAGATGCTGGTACATGGCATACATGTACCGTACCTCACATACCAGAAGTGCCAGAACATGTTGTGTTCCTAGGGTTTTCCACAAGACTTGACACATGTTGCAACTGTAGAGTTTTGGAGTTAATTATGATGCTTTACAAGTGGATTTGATAATATTGTAATAGATGGGGGAGCGAGAGGGGCTATTTTTGGAGTGTGGAAAAAGATAACAAATTTCAAAATTAAAGCTGTTTTATTTAGGAAACTTCAGATATAGTTGTAAAAATTCCTTCACTCCCAATCCTATTTTTAACATCACTCAAGTTAATGTTGTTTGCTGGTAAAGAATATCAGCTGCAATGCACATTTGTTTCTCTTTTGGGGTCTAGCTGTCGTACTAATTGGTCATATATGTGTCCAATTTGTGGTTATACCTTAAGCCAAAGGGAAAAAATGCACTGATTTCCTTGCCCCATTTAAGTGACAGGGAAAAGACCAAATGTGAGAGGTAGGTATACCTGTGTCTTAGACCAAATGTTATTTGTTCCTCTTGGCAGCCATATTTATGTATTTTTTCTTTTAATTCACACAAAAAAAGTTATGCTCTTCTATTTAATAAGTGTGCAACCAAAAATTCTTCATGTGTTGCTAAAACCCTGAGACCAGTTCATTTGGTTAGAGCATGGTGCTAATACCGACAAGGTCATGAGTTTGATCACTTAAGAGTTGGACTTAATAATCCTTGTGGGTCCCTTCCAGCTCAGAATATTCCATAGAAAATAAATGAGTCAACATGAATTTCTGCTGGTTTTGCTAAAAGTGATCATCCTCTTTCCCATTGCAATGATCCCGACTGATGATCCAAGCTAAACCTATGTGCTACAGAAAACTGCCTTTGCAAGGCCTGTATGACTTGGCTGTGAGTCTGTAGAGAACTTAGGGCCTTAGGGTGTTGTTATCCTGAAGCTTCGCAGTGATTGCCAATGCTTTCTTTTTCTAAATGAGAGGCAAAACAATATGAAGTCTTGACCTCTTGAGCTACTTAAAAGTTCTTGGACATGTTTAATCAGAAGAGGGATGTTAATCCTATTAATGAGAATCCTGGAGAAATTCCAGGTAGTTAATTGCAGTTTATTCCACATGTCTTTCTGATAAATGCTGAATTATATTCTTCATTTCTACTGTCATGATGTTCTTTTACTAGCTAATTCTGTGAGATACTCCAGCACATGCTTTACCTAAAGCAGACAAGTAGTTGCAAACAGCAATGTTTGGTCAAAAAACACATAAAGTTTATTTTGTGGGGGTTGCTGATGTTTGCTACATATGTTGGGCTGCATTGAAAATAAAGAATGTTAGTAATGAACAGTTATGTAAAGGATTCCCTTAGTGTTGAATTTTGTTGTGAATAACCAATTTCTCCTTGTTTTTAAAAGCCTGGGATAAAATTTCACTTTTGTTTAGTTAATTGAAGTAGGAGTCACTTTCTAGTTGTTGGTTGCTAAACCAGAAATCTCACTTCCTCTTTTCATTAGTGGAGGCGTCCTCCAGCTGAGAGGGATTTGACCACTGAAGGTGTCTAAGAGAAGATCAAAGATAAATCCATGACATATAGCTAAATTGCTCTTCACAATGGTGTTTTTGACACTTGAATTGAAATTAGATTTCTACATACTGCTTTTCTAGCCCGAGATTTCTGTTGCCAGTGCACACTTTCTCTATCCTAGCATCTGTTGTTTATTCCTGTATAAACAGCTGTCTCTACTGAAAGGACTGGTCTGGGTTTTGTGGTGGTGCTTGGTTATTTTTTTCCCCTTATTTGCTTGAAATGTTCTCTACATTGGCATAAAAAGAAATGCTCAAGCAGCAAACAAAACTTGTGTAGTAGCATGTTTCCCAGCAACGTGGACTCTCAAATATTACTTTAACTTTGAGAGTTTTGTAATGTTGTAAACATTTTCTGCTTTTGAAGATGGTACTATTTAAGATTATATCAGCATAAGTATCAAAACATCTTTTCTGAAATGGTTCTATTTGATCTTCTAAATTTTAGTTCAAATTATATGGCTAAATTTTGGCGTGTAAATTCTTATTCAAAAGATCAGAGAATCTGTAATTTACTAATACAGGAAAAGGTGTGGTTTGTGTCTGCTGTAATTCATAAAAAGTAAAAATAGTTGGGTTTTTTTTAATGGTGACTAAACTCACTAATGCAGTGGCTTCATACCTGAATTTTATAATGAGGAACGCTAAAACTAGTTTAGTATTAGGGAATTGAGTGGAACAGTGTATACTCTGCAACATTATCTCCTGCCTAAACGGAATATTTTAAAATGCTAGAAAACAGACATGCATTAACCTCCTTTTGGTTAAACACATCTCTGTAGTGAATGCTTTGTAAGAGTTCTGTCAACTGAACCCTTTGATGTGATAGACCAAAAAAGATCTGCAGGAATGACAGTATAAACTGGTGTTTGTAAAGTGTGAATTTCCCATTCGTCAGATTTTGCACCACACACTTGTACAGCAAAACCCTCTCCATTAAAAATAAGCATAGGTAAGTAATTTACTAATGTGAAAATATGGTCTTCCTGTTAGTGAAAACTACCGCAAGAATTCAGCTCCAAATTTCTGGGAGATTTATGAGTTTACCAGACTACTATATTGTGTTTTCTGTGTACCTGTGAATGTTTTTTGAAGATGATGGTCTACGAAGGAAAACAGGTATAGAATTTAAATGTGTCATTTAAAAACTTGTCAGTCTTCAGTTGAGGAGGAATTTTAAGTTTTGAAATGCTTTTCAGTAGTTTGCTTTATGCAATAGAATAATTCTTAATTATTAGAGTAATTCTTAATTTACTTGTGAATACATAGTTTAATTTACTTGTGAATAGTGAGTTATAAATAATATAATAACCAGTTATTCAAAGAGGAATAAAAAAATAGTAAATAAAAAGACTTACCTAAGATGCTTCAGTTCTTGTCTTATACATGCAGGCTTTATAAGTGATCAACCAGATGAGACTGTATTTGATTTGATGAGCTGCAGGCATTTGGACAGTAGACCCAGTCCCTTTATTTCCTCTTTATTTCTGAACATTCATTAAGGCAAGTCTATAAAGTGCTATCCTACTGATGTACGTATAAAAAAAAGTGATATTCCTGGGATATGTTTTATTTGACACCATAAATGGGCTGCATGGGCCTTCCTGTTTGGTTGCAGTTTTCTGTTGTTCACTGCGGTAAACTGAAACCATTCTGCTATTCTTGGAATGTTTTTTGTGCTCTCTTGTAATTTCTTTCAATTGCTGTGTGTTTCAACAGGGGAAAGTCTGTAAGAACTATTACTTTTGAGCAGTTTAAGGAAGCTCTTCAAGAACTCTCCAAGAAGCGATTTAAAGGCAAAAGTGATGAGGAAGCACTTCAAGAAATATATAAACTAATTGAAGGAAAAGGCCCAGGTTTAACTGGAGTAACGGTATGTTACTGATCTAATGGACAGATTGTTTCTACCTGTCCTTTGTTCTACTGCAGTGTTGTTATGTTCATCTGCTTCCCTTTACAATCCACAAATCCAATTTCTCCGTGAGCCCAAAGGCAGCAACTGCTAAGCAGAATGGAAGCAAAGACTATGCAGCAGCTGAGTATTGCACTACTGTGTATTCTTGTGTGGCACTGTCATTGTTCCTTCTAGGAATTGTACTACCACCTAGTAGCACCTCAGGAATATCTTGAGCTCTTGTGTATGCTTAGAACCGTGAAACATTAATGAAGAGTGGTGTATCCAAATCAAAAAGAGTAGAAGGACATTAAGTATAGAGCCTCAGTAAAAAGTTCGAAGATGCTTTGTGAAATACCAAAAAGATTAAAGCAAAGGCATCTTAAAATACATTTAATTACACCATGTGAAACCCAGAACACTGGAAATCTGGGAATAATTATCATGTGGTCTGGTCTTTGTTTCTTGTTTGTTCCAAGTCAGAGCTATAATGTTCTTTCTTTTTAATTTTAAGATACAGGTATCAAGCTTTGTATGTGAAAAGGAAGCTATAAAGCATACTGTACATAAGCTTGGTTGTCCTTTTAGATGCCCAGGCTGGTCAAGCTTTTATCCAGTATTTTAGGAGATATTGGATACAATAGTTGAATAGTTCTGTCGGTTTAGTTCATCTGCTTAAAATTTGTGATCCTCCTGAATTTTGCCTGTAAAGCTGTGAATGAAAATATAATCTTTTCAGAAACTGGTTCTCTACAAATGATCAGTGTGAATATCAAATGGAAAGATCTCTTTTGAGTTGTAAGATCAGTCAGCTTTTTACAAGATTTTATTTTATTACTCTTGTACTCTCATTTAAAACAAGTGGTAATTTTGATACAGACTTAAAATATTGAACCTTCTTTTTTGTTCTTCACTTACTCTAGTAAATTTGAATAACTTCTTCATCTGTTCAGGGATTGTTACTTTGAATTGTGTACATTCTTCTAGGCCTCACTCCTGATTCCATTTCTGGTATTTCAGCAGGCAGACGTTGAAATGATCTGTCTGCTACTAAGGGAACAGCCTCTTTCTGTGTGGGGGACATGGATGAGAGAGCTTTGCAGATGCAGAGTAGTATCATATAGGTTCTGCAGAGGTATATGAGTGTGCCAGCAGCAGGGGGAAAAGAGGAAAACAGAAATATGAGCCAGCAATGTGGGGCTTGACTGTTCAAAATGTGCAGTTCTGCAGAGAGTTGAAGAAGTGAAGAAAGGGCGATCAGAATATCTTCTTCTGCTATCTGGAAAAGTAAGGGGCAGGAGGCAGAGCTTAAAAAGGATGGAGATTGCAGACTGGGAGCATGTGTGTGTATATATAAAACCAAATTCCATGTTTGTTTTGCCATGCTGATTTAGTTCCTGCATGGTAAAAGTGACCCATGAACTTGGCAATTAAAGACATTAAAATAAAAAAATTAATAGATGGCCACTCTCCTCCTGCAACCCAGGAGTGCATATATGAAATCTCTATACAACCTTTCTAATGCTTTGTTTACTTTGGGAAGTTGATATTGTGGAAATTTTAAGTTGTGCTGCTTTCTGTATGGTTAGACAAAGTTACATTAAGCTTTTGTCAAAACTTCTAGGGTAAGTCAGTCATGCCATGCAGTGTGTGCCCTGCTCTGTAAAACTCTGCTATAGGTCATGTAGATTTGGTTCAGGTTTCAGACAGAAAACTTTATGTGACTACTGACACATTACTCTAAACATATTAGGGAAGGAGTTGAAAGCATGATTAAGTGAAGCTTGTGGATAAGAATACTTCAGCTGCATGTGGGGATTTTTGTGTCTTAGCTTCTTGTGTTCTGTACTGGGTATTTTGGGGAGGCAGGCAGCAGGGGCACTATGTCTGGACTAAATGGCAGCCTGGGGAAAGCACTCCTCCAGAAGGACAGTTGGAAAGTTTACCTTTATATCAGACAATGAGGATTTTAGTGCGTGTTGTTGTGATAGAAGTGAGAGAAAATTTTTTATCTTTTTCTGTTTATTTTTTCTTCTCCTACAGAATGTTGTAGAATTACAAAAATCCCTGCTTGTGGTTGATGTGGTTGAGAAGGCTCAGCAGCCAGACATTGAAACTGAGTGAATTTTAGGCTGCTTTCTAATCTTGCAGCAGAACACGTAAGATTGACTTTGTCACACAGGAAGAAAAACAACAGGAAAGTGATAAGGGTTAATGAAGCCAGTGGCTTTATTAGCTCACTTGGTAGTGATCTGTCAATAGAATATACAGTGCAGGCCATGTAACTTGGACAGCTTGTAAACAGACATGTAAATGAAGTCTAGGGCCTTTTAATTGTCCTCATTCCTACATAAAGGTTGCAAAGAGCAAAACTGAGGGGGAACAGATCCTTGCTTTGGTTGTTGCTTGCCTTTAAAATAAAACCAGCTGAACTTCAGTGTATATTCATCAGGGTCCTTGACATAGAAATGCAGAACAATTTCAAGGGATTTGGGATGATCTCGTTCAAACCTTCTGTTCACGAGAGGGCTAACTTAGTCAGATCAGGCTGTTCAGGGCTCAGTCCAGTCAGATTCACAGTGAGAGGAGTATGGGTGGCAGGGCACTACAATAGCAGCAGCACTTTAAAAGCTGGGTGATGAGTGCTCAGGGAGATGTTGATGACGGCAAGATCATATTCTCACCAAAATGTACTTGTTAGGGCAAGAGCAAGGAAGCCAGAGTGCAGCCCACGGAGTGTGATAAATGAGACAAAACAGTTGTTGCAGCAGAAGTGCAAAGAGGCCTAGAAATTCCACTTAAAACTATGTGGATCTGCTTGAAGACTATACAGTGGTAGTCTGAAAAAGCTGCAGGACATACTGTCCAGCACATGGACATCCATTAAGATGTAGAAGTGTGCATGACTGCCATTAGCACATCAGAGTCCTTGACTCTACTAGGAAGAAGTCCTATATCCACGTTCCGTGCTTCCGAGAGCTCCTGTGTCTTCGTGGAAGTCAGGGTGGTGGTGGCCACTCGTGTGGGAGATGTGCTGTGGTCATGGTCCTGAGATTCCAGATGGTGGGAGAAGATGAAGAGAAGACTGATGTGCTGTTTGTGGAAACCCAAGCTATACAAGGTGAGGAAAGAGTGACAGCGGGAGACTAACTGGACAGAGACTACTGAGATGGAGAAGGCTGAAAGCTTGTGGCTTCTGGCAACAAAAAGTCACAGATCTGCTCCACCTGCAGTTCTTCAATTTCAGAATACATATAGTGTTTTGAGCACTGGTGAGGATCAGCAAGACCCATCAGAGTCAGCTGAGCCTGAATTTAGTGTTCACACGAAAGAGGGAAAATGAGTGATAGTGTTGACCGGCACCGTCTCACAGTTTGGGGACAGACAGGTTCTTTTAAGGATCCTTGGTCGAATAAGAGCTGGCCACAGATTTGTAGTTACATTAGGCCTTAGCATGAGGTGTGTGTTAGTGAAAATCTGGAAGGGAGTTGAGTGAACAGTCACAGAAGATTTTGCCATCCCGAATATCTCATATGTTATTACACTTCTCTGTTCTGTAATGGGTGACAGTATACTCTGGCAACAGTGCTGTACCTGGAGTCAGGAGTAATGGGTACCGATCACAGATAATTACTGAAGATTCTTCTTGTGGATGATCAAGGCATGTATTTTCTGATCTCACCTGATGTCTCAGAAGTTTTACTGCTTGGTAGGTGCCAAGATCTGGAATTGTTGCAGATGCTCGGCCAATATTTGTCCAGCCTCCTAAGATGGACCTCTTCTTCCTCTTCCTTGTGCGTACCGAGAGTACTGCTCTGGAGGTAACCTGGAGCATATAAAGAGGAACTACAGGGGTCTAGGGGTGAGGCTGATGGGTATGGAGCTCAGATCTTGTTTTCCCAATCCAGGGAGGAGGAAAGATTGGGAAGAAGTGGACTGTGTGGCTTCTGTTGAAGATGGTGCTTTGGCTTCTGGGACCAGAGAAATCAGGGCTACTCAGCAGGGATGGAATGAATCTAAGAAAGTGGAACAAGAGTATCTTTACAAACTAGGCTTACTGATCTGCTGAGAAGATTATTAGACTGCGTATGGAAGGTTACCATAACCTGAAGATGGAAGATCATAAGGGGCAGAGCAGATATGTCTGGGTGACAGGCCTGACAAGGGAGGCTCTTGCCCTTCAGTAAATGTGGCAGGACATGGTTCATCTCTAACACCTGCACACAAAAGCATATAGTATGGGGAAAGCAGGGCAAACTAGTCGCAGAGATGTGATTCACTGGGACTGTGCAAGTGTGTTAACACAGCTCTTCTGACTGGAGTGCTGCACTGGATGAATAGAGGCTCTTCAGGAAATACATGAAAAAAATGAGGAAGAGGGATTATAGTCTATGAAAGGCTTATCTTGACAGCATCTAGCTTTGGAACAAGTCTTTAAAGACTGGTTGTAACATTAAACTGAAGAAGGATTCAGCAACACCCTCACTTAAAATAAAAAAGTGACTCTGTAATAATATATTTCCCTTTCTGTTTAGTCTTCACCACCAATATGAATGAAAAACTCCTCCTCAGGGAAGTGTTGGCGCACTGTTTTTAACTTTGTGGAAGGTCATGTTAATCAGGCTGCTAGATCCCATGAGTTGGGACTATATAGTGACTTGTGCTGTTGAAATGCTGGAGAAATTGAGTTAAGGAGCTAATCTTAGAGAGGAGGAAAGGAAAGGGTCTCTTGTAGGTGCCAGATGGGCAGCACCTGATCTGCCCTTGCGACTGGACGTTAAATGGTCTTCTCTTGATGGAGCTAGACCTGAGTCAGGCAGATTTGACAGATTAATGTGAATTTGTTGCTGGAAGTGATGTCACGTATAAGGCACCTTTTTGATGTCTTTTGCTCTAGCTCTGGCTGGACTCCTAGTTGGTGAGAAGGTTTAGGTACTGTATATAGAATTTGGACTTGCAGTTTTATATCACCTGAGTGGCGTTACTGGGAACCACTCTATTGAAAGTCCTCACCAGGATTAGTTAAAATGATGTTACTTTCTGGCATTATTGAAGTGGAGTTCCTTACTGGTTTTTTTGTGTAGGTGTGTCTGTGCACGTGCTAAACTGAAGGAACAGGAATGAAATCCAGATTTTATTTGAAGCTTGATCTCTGTTTCTGACTTTCTGCAGACTTTTAATGCATGTGCATGTATTCCGATGAAATCAAAAACAAAGTAAATACAATTTTGGTAGGGAGTTCTGGTACAATCACCCCCCAAAAAAGGCAAACTCTCCCTTAGAAATTTTTTTCCATGTTCCAGTCATTTTTTGGTTCTCGTTTTTACAAAGGTTGTGGATATTACCAGCAGGTCAATAATTTTCAAAACCTTGCTGAGACTGTGAATGTTGATGCTGATTCTGCAGGCTCCCAGAACATTTTAATTCCATGAAGAAATCTCCATGGCAACTTTTTCTAGGAAGATGTGCTGTTAGATGTTAAAGTTTTATGGTTGAAGGAGCAGATGTAGGAAAGCATTCCGTTTCAGTGAGGAAAGCTGACTGCAGCTGACAGTGTAGCCAGGAGTACTGTGGCTAAGATGTTGTAGCCTTCTGGTGAGGACTAACAAGAGCAGCTCAGCTACTGCCTGTCACCGTCCTTCTTGGCAGTGCACACAGTCCCAGCACTGATTGCTGAAAAGACACAGTCAGTTCCTCAGGCAGGCAGGGACTGTTTCTGTACTATCTGGACATTTGTAATTCAGGAAAGAAAACCAACCAGAAAACCCAACTGCAGGGTTTTGCATCATTAAGTTTCTGCCTAAGCTGTGGAACAGCTTTAAATCAAACCCGAATCTTCGTCAGTGATGGCAAGCGGTGGAAAATATCTTCGGGCAAAGTTGTTTCAACGGAGCCAAGAGTTCACTGTGAAAGCGAGGGCACTGGGTGTCTCTTTTGAATGTGTGATATTCCTGAAGTCCAGTAGATTTTCTCGGTGCTGTTCCTTCCCAGGAATTGGTTCTGGAGAGCCTTTTGGGAATGGTGCCATGCTGTGTGCAGAGCCACCCAGCACAGAGTTCCCACGAGCTTGCCGGGGGCTGTGGTGCTGAAGAAGTGAGCCCCGTGCGGGTGCAAGTGTGTGGTGCTGCACTGCCCTGCTCATGGAGCCCTTTGCAGTGTGCCAGGTGCAAAGCTTTTGTGGCATTTGCTTGAGTTTTGAACTGTGAGCTTTTTAGAAGGGATGGTAACGTGTGCTGACAGAAAATGAGGAACACTACCTTGGCAGCACTGAATTGTCTTTCTTCTTCTTTGCCTCAACTTTGTTCTGGAAGGAGAAGTCCTGAAAGTGTGGGAAATCTTTCAGTCTCACACCGTTACCTTATTTGCATGATTGTGGCACTAGCTTCATATGATGCTTCTAGCCTTTTGATACAAAAGTTGATTTTATGGGGTCTTTTGAATCCGTAAAATTCATAGGCAGTTTTCCTGCTGCAAACAACCCAAGCCAGTGCAGCTGCGGAGCTTTCAGTGGATATATTTTTCTTCAGCAAACTGCTAAATACTTCTGTACTACTGTAGACAAAATACATGTTCTTGACTTCTGTGCTCTCATTTCCTCTTTACTGTAGTTCATTTCAGTTTCCTGAGGACTGATAATACATTTCTGAAACTAGTTCAAATTCTCAAAAATGATGAAATGGGTTGTGTTGCTTGCTCTGTAAACTGCTTCTTGATTCATTAGTTATCTTGAGGTAGAAGGTAAAATCTGCTTAAGTTTGCAGAGTTGTCTTTCTCAAGAAAGGGCAAGGGAGGAACATGGCATTTGTTAAGGTTTCCAGGGTTTAAAGACTACAGCTTTCATTTCCTGTCTTTGGTATGAGGACTGTTTCAGACAGACAGAAGTTGGAATATTGGTAATATGTAATTTGGATGAGATGTTGGATTGTTTTGTTTTGTTTTGTTTACTTACCTGCAGTGTGGTCAAACACTGGAATAAGTTGCCCATGGAGGTTGTGGAACTTTGGAGGGTTTCAGGACTTGGCTGGAGAAGTTTCTGTGTAAGCCTGTTTGAGCCTTGCTGTGAGCAGGGCTTTATGCTGGATAAAGACTCATATTCAAAGGTTCTTTCCAACCTAAATTGTTCTGTGACTTGGTAATTTTAAGTTCTGATAATCCTCAGGAACAGAGAATCCCCCACTCTTTCCAGGCTTGACCAACCACAGTGGTGAAAAATTCTCATGTGTCTAGTTGGAATTTCATATCTTCCAAATCATGTCCATTATTGGTACTTCTGAACTGTCTCTGTTTCTAATATAATCACTCTGTTGAGGACAGGAATAAGATTAGTCTCTCCCTTTTTTATTCTGGGTCTTGATAAACACATTCCCATCATCTTTTCCATGTATGTCACATGTCTTAGCAGCACTTCTCGGTAGACACTAATACAAAGCGAGGAAAAATACTGAATTGCTAACAAAAAATGCACAAAAAATTAATAAACTCAATTTGGAACACTAAATGATTGTTTAATTCTGTTGTGCTATGTAAAACTTTCTTCCTCTGAGAAAGTTTTTCTAAAATAAAAAATAAAAAATTAAAGTCCATGGGTGCATTCTGTGATATGCAAACTTTGTGGTTAACTGTATGTGCAAATAAAAGATGGAAAATGAAGGCTTCTGTGGTCTCACAGAAAGAAAAGGGAGGAAGTTGGCTCCAAGGAATTTATTGCCTTTAGAATAATGTAACTAGAGAGATTATATAACTTACTCTAGATAGTAAACAGTTCAAGCAGAATTGCTGTATGACAAGACAGAATCATTTGTATGTCATTCATTGTGAAAAAGAAAGGAGAGTAGTAACTCGCTAATGTGGAAATTGTCCTCATCCAGCCCTTTGTGCTCTTCACTGTATTTCTTCCTACATTTTTCTTCACTTAAGAAGGATGGTCAGCTTTCTCCTCCCACCCTCCCCCTTTTTTATTTGTCTCCCAATACCCTTGTACAATTACTAATGAGCAGATGGGTTGTAGAGAAGAATGAGCTTACAGCCACACTTTCAATTGTTTTTGCCTTTTGCTCAATATCCACTTTAATCTGCATAGTTGGTTTTGTTGTTCAGAAACAGAAAAAAACATTTTGATAAAAACAGTTGATTGCACATTCAGTTCATAAAGGCCGTTCACTAAAAATAAGTCATCAGCTCATAGAGGAATCTTTACGGATAAACTTTTCACATTAAGACACTGAAAGTAGTGGTACAGCTAATCCTGGAAATCATATCCAGGCACATGAAGGACAAGAAAGTCATCAGGAGTAATCAGCATGGCTGATCACCAAGGGAGAGTCGTGCTTGACTGACCTGTAAACTTCTACAATTAAATGACTGCCCCAGTAGATAGGGGAAGAAGAGAGTAGTATAGTGTCTACCTGGGCTTCAGTAAGGCCTGTGATATGGGCTCTTAAAAGAGCATCACAGCTCCTCAAGCTGTTGCTCTAGGGGCTGGATGGGCAGACACTGAGGTGGATTGAAAACAGGGTGAATGGTTGGGCCCTGAGGGTGGTGATGAACAGTGCAAAGTCCAGTTGTAGGATGGAAAATCATGGTGTACCCCAGGGATCCATATTGAGTCCATTAATCATATTCATGACAGGGTGTGGTATACTCTCAGTGAGTTTCCTGACGGCACAGAGGTGAGAGGAGTGGCTGATAGGTCATCCAGATGGGATGGTTGCCATCCAGAGGGACCTGACAGGCTGGAGATATGGGCTGACAGGAACTTCAGCAAGCTCAGCAAGCAGTGCTAAGTCCTGCAACTGGTGAGGAAGAGCTCCACACACCAGTACATGCAGGGGGCCATGCAGATGGAAAGGAGATTGGTTGAAATGGGCCGGGGAGTGCTCGTGGACACCAAACTGAACATGAACCCGAGTGGTATTGTTGCTGTATGGAATGCTACTGGTATTCTGGCTGCATTGGAAGTACTGCCAGGTAAACAGGGTGTTCCTTCCCCTCTGCTCAGCACTGGTGAAGTTGCGTCTGGAGTGCTGCATTCAGCTCTAGGCTTCCCAGAAGACTGATATGGAGCTACTGGAAAGAGTCCAGGAATGGACCATAGAGATGATTGGACTGGAGCATCTGTCCTATAAGGAAAGGCTGAGGGAGCTGGGACTGTTTAACCTGGAGAAGAGAAGGCTCAGGGGGTGAATCCCATCCATGTATAAATACGTGAAGGGAGGGTGCAAAGATGATGGAGCAAGGCTTTTTTCAGTAGTGCTCAGTCAGAGGACTTTTCTGTGATTCTGTGATATATAGTACCACTAGCTGCTTCTGGTTGAGGAGCCCAAGATGGATATGAAGTTGTTGTCTATTCTACTCTGTATTTACGAAGGCTTTTTTGAATGAAAGCATCTTAGCACAACCTTAAAAATGTTCACATAGCCTTAAAAAGAAAGGAGTATTCTCTTTTTAATGTATACATATTCATCATAAGAATGATGGAAAGGAAGAAAAAAAAGGAGAAATGAGGTGTTCTGCATAGCCTTGTAGTGACATCTCATCTCTGATCTTTTATATAAATATATCAGTTCAGGGAGTGAGAGCATAATGTACAAGGAATTAACTTTGCTTGAATTTTGTATTGTTGGAAACAAAGTGAGCCTCCCATTTCATAGAAATTTTGCCAATGGCAGATCAACAGGACTTCAGTTGTAATAGTCTGTCACATGTGGGAAGGGGCACACCAGTGACTTTGCATGCAATTTAGGAAAAGGCTGCAATTCTTACTCAGTAAAAAATAATTTGGAGAAAAAATGTTTGCCTTGCAGCTACTGCCTTAATGTTCATTTCACGTATTGTGACTCCTGTGATGCAGGAAGCCTTCTGATCCATCTTGGGCTGAAAGACCGCAGGATGTGGGATCACTGTTGTTCTTGCTCTGGATATGTACTGTTCCTTGTGCTGGGGTTTTAGGTTTTGTTTAATTGTTTTTTGGGACAAAAAGATCATATTTTTTAACCTGCCAAGCTGTTGCCCATTCTCAGTTTACTTTGTTGGTTTGAAACATGTTGCTGTTTTCCCTACAGACTAGTAGGAACAGAAAGGGCTTGTGCGGCACACTGATGTCATCTTGTCATAAAGATGCAGCTTGATTTTCTAATAAGTCATCTGTGTTGTGGTCTTACCAGAATGCAGGTGTCTTGATATAAACACCACATTTCTCAAGTTTACCACTGGGAATAGTTTTCTGGGAACATCCTTCATTATTGACGTGAGCCATTCTATTAATCCTCGTTTTACTGTTTCTTCTTGCATGTTAATATGTGTGCATTTCCATCCACTCACACAAGTTTTAGTATGTATGTTGCTAAATATGTTACTGTACAGAAATTCTCATATGTTTTTATTGTAGTTTGTGTATTGAGGAAGATTTCATACATTTTATGCCACACCTCCGAAACAGAGGAGCAGAAGCTGTAGTCTTTCTTTTTCAAATAGTGATTAAGTTTATCAGTACAAATTCTCAGAATAGCAGCCTGTCCTGAGAATGAATTTGGTAAAGGAAAAGGCAGTCAGCTAGAGTTTCTGAGACTTCTCTTGTGGGTGTGACAGTAGAGAGTGTATACACATCTAGATGAAACTAATTTTCTGTAAAGCAGTGGTTTTTAAATACAACTAAAGTAAATATGTTTTAAGTTTAATGAACTCCATATTGAATATTGCCCTTGTCTTGCATTTGGAGTTTTCCTGATTATAAGGTGCTACCAAGTCATTGTGAACAAGTAAACTCTATATATTAGACCAGTACTTCTTCCTAAGCATTGTCTTGATGTCTATTTTTTCAGTATAGAAAAATAACCCCTTCTGCAAATAGTACTCTTAAGACTGCGAAACAGAAGTCCCTAAAGGTCATTTAGCAATGCTATTTTGTCATTTTCTTTTGGATAGTGACAGGTGGTGCACATAAAAAAGATGCCCAGATTTTAGCAGTCTTTGTTCATTGTAGCTCAAAAGTCTTATGTGTTTTTTCTTCCCCCAAATTTTAAAATATAAATTTAAGGATCAAAGAGGCTGCTCCTAGTCCAAGCACACAGGTTAGCATGCTTCTATATTGTTATGTGAAATACATTTTTTTTCTGCTTGTGTAGTCAAATTTTCTTTGCCTCGATGACAACAAAACTGATTTTTGAGGAGCCTGATATAACTCAGTGGAAGGGAAGTCTTTGCTCAATGCCATTTCATAGACTGCTAATTTGCTGACATTAGAAATAACTTTCAGTCCTTCCAGTTACTTTTCTCATGAATCCTAGAGTTTAGAATAAAATTGTCTTCTGAAGCAATGAATTCTAGTTGTATTGGAATACTTTTTCTGTATTGGTGGAGCCAGGCTTTTATGCTTTGATGCTGACATAATGGATTTTGAACATGGTTCAAAATGTGAAGTCGGGATATGACTTCTTTGTATCTTTGGTGCTTAGAACTTGATTATTAATCAAAAGTATCTCATACTGAAAGTCTCTTCCAAAAGATTTTGAAGTAATTTGTGCTATTTCCTTTTCTGCTATATTATTATTGTCATTGTAAGTAGTGGCAAGAAACACACATCTTTTGTATCCTGTTCCTGGAAATGAGTAGGTATTTGCATAGTCTTTGTCGTTAGCAAAGATTTAAATCTTGGTAGCATGTAAATGTATCTGTATTAAGAATAATTGATTTCTGATGTGTCATTTTGTTTTGTTTCTTTTCTTTCTTCCACTAGAAAACCGTTGCATCTCCAACTGTTTCACGCCTTACAGATACTTCAAAATTCACGGGTTCTCACAAAGAGAGGTTTGATGCCAGTGGGAAAGGAAAAGGCAGAGCTGGCCGAGAAGATCTGGTGGATAACTCAGGATATGTATCTGGTTATAAGCATGCAGGCACATACGATCATAAAGTACAAGGAAACAAGTAAGGCTGAGGGTTTACAACACAGAGGGGGATAGAGTATATATTTGTAAGGATGATGTTATGAATCCCACATGTTTCGGTTTTTGTGAATGTTGAGACTATGTTGTCAAGAAGTTGTCTTCAGGAACTGGAACTGATTTCAACATCTGCTGAGCTACTTGCAGCACAATGCCACTTCATTACATTCCTCATGCGTATATTGGCAAAAATAAATAAATATGTAGGTATAAAAATACATAATTTTGTTGAGCTTTAGACAAAAAAACCTAAACCAACAAACAACAAAGCCAAAGTCAAGAGCAATTATACCACACTTGGTCAATTCAAGCGAAATATATCAAACATTCCTAGATGTTCAGTTGCCCTGATGATGTCCAAGAGAACCTCTTGAAAAGAGGATCTTTTGTAGCAGTCTTTCTGAAGAATATCCCATTACTTATGCAGTTTTATTTGACTACTGTTTTGGAGGTTTTCTTTAAATGTCTTATATGGGATCTGGAACTTTACTTAAAACATTCAACAATATACTATTGGGAAGTAAGTGGTAGTAATATACTAGGTGCTAGCCTGTGATTGTCGTATACCACTCATGGAAAAACTGAAAAAAAGCTATTTCTAGGACAATATAGGCTCTAAAGTATTTTATGTCAACAGAAAGAGTTGGAAAATACCAGGTCTTACTTTCCTTCTGTCTATACTTTGTGCTTGTTATTGTGTGTGTTGTAGCATGGTTCTGACTGGCTGGATTTGGATGGAGCTATTGTACTAACCTGAGAGGTGAAGAACAAGACATTACTAAGAAAGTCTAGTTAAGGATTTTCACAGTCTGTTTTCAAGTTTGCACTGCCTCACATTGGAAGTGAAGGGAGCATTAAGCTAATAATGCTTTAAAATATTGTTCATGACTGAACACTGCCAATCAGATTGCTATTAAGTGAGCGTTACTTTGCACATATGTTGGCACATAGTCCCTTTAAGCTCTAACATATGTAAGGAAAGTTTATTGCCCCTTGGAGTAAGGACATTTACAATTAATATCTATGTAATTAGGTGCAATTTACCCACAAAAAAACCCCAAACCATTATAACTGGGCTACATTTTATGTTAGATTCATTTGAAGCCAAGGGCTTTGATTCTTTGTTCACTCTTGCTGCCAAACTTGGGAGTAATAGTATTACTGGGAATGGCTTTCCACTGCTGCCAGGAGAACCAGTCCCACAGGTTTAAGGTACACGCAGCTGAGTGTGACCTAGCTGGGGTCCAGAATGCCAAAAGAAATTAATTGGAATAAAAATAACTTTTTTTTAATATTGGTTGAAAAGGAGAGAAAAGGCCATTCCAATTTTCTGCAAGAGCTGAACAAGTACCCTGATGTGATGTATTACTCTGATTCTCTAAAGTTATGAAAGACAGGATGTTCAGTATTCAAAACCATCTCTTTGCAGTTCTTCCTTGCTTTCTTTCAAAAAGAGCTTGTGCACTGATTTTCACGTTTAACTCTGAATAAAGGTTAATAGATGTATTGCTCTCTCCCCACCCCTATTAGCATCCCACTCAGAGTACATAAATTAGGTGAGCAGTGTGTGCTGTCATGTGCCATGCAGGTGAACAGTCTGTATTTGGCCAGTGTATGGAAAGGGAACACTGCCTTTAAACTGTTTTCAGCCTGTAAACTGTTCATGTTTTGTTCTGCTGACATTGTGTGGTAGCCTGTCTTGTAACTTTGCCCTCAGTGACCCTTTGAGCCCATACATCAGCCTAAAACCAAAACAATAGCAGATGAAAGACAAGGGCTTCCCTATGGACTTGGACATCCTTTTGTTTGTTTATAATTTATTTTGGTGTTTGTTTTAAGGAGGAGGGAAGTTTGCCAAAACTCAGCACACACTCTTGTAAAGATTTAAATGGCTTTTCCCATGGATGGCTTTGGTTACCTGGGAAGATTTTAGATGTGTGTAAAGATGCTCAGGATGCAAAGTGTTCAGCTTTGTGAACCCTTTCCAAGAGTTATCCAGTGTTCTTGAAGAATGAAGGGTTATCCACTCCTGCGTCCAGTGGGGACCTGTCACACTCTAAAGCAGAAAATAGGATACTTGATACCATCAGTGGCTAAATTATTCTGGCATGGTAGTAAACTGTCTAAATGTAAAGAACTTTCTTCATCACTGGTGCCTGTGCACCTGAAGATGGCTCCAGGATAGTCCTGGTTTTTTTATGAATAAAACAGCTGAGCCTCCAACCCTTGATGAATCCTTCAGCTAAGTTACAGGCAAAATCAGTGTCCCTGTTTTTCGTTTTGACTTTAAGACTTGGCTGATAACTCACTGGTAATGGAAAAGTTCTGGACCTAGCCTCACTAAAGGGTGAAGTCCAGTCTACTGCAGAGTCCTGCCAGCACACTGTTGACCCGGCTGTTTATTGCTAGCTCTCTGCCTTGTCTGGCATATCGGGGGACACGTTGCTTTTAGGTGCACAAAGGACAGGCTTTCTCAGGTACCCAAATACAGAGTGTCAGTAATGCCAGAATGTTTCTATACAGGAGGAGTGATTGGTTATGAGGATTTTAAGGTATAATTAGGTTTTAAGTTGTTAGTTCAAAGTGAGAGAGATCAGCACATTGAGAGTGCAGACAGATCCAAGCTGGCACTGTCTAGAAATTGAGCTGCTCTGTTTGGTTATAAGAGGCTGATGGAACGAGCTGAGGTTCTGCCAGAGTTTACTTTGCATTGCTTGTGCAGTATAAAATCCCTGCCATGAACCAAAGCACTTTATAAGGACCTGATGCAAACTTTGAAATTCTTTCAATGGCATGGTAAGCTTGGGATCAGAACCTGAGAAGATGGTTCAGATAGCAGTATTTTGAGGAACACACTTCTTTGCTTCTTCTTTGTTTCTACAGTCTGATAGTTTTAAACCTCAAAGTGGTGCATGAAAAGAAGTCATTCTGATGTGACAGTTACAAAGGAAAGTTGTTGCTGGGAAGATGGTACTTAGTAAAGGTTTTTCTCTTTTACTATGCTTGGTGTGAAAGATAATGGCTATGAATAAAAGCATCTTATGCAGCTATTACGGGTTCACTACCTACTTAACTCTTACTGTTCCACTATGTCTTGGGGTGACTCTATCATGTGTATCCCCTATCATCCCACACACTAATATTGGTAGGAAATTAAAAGCCTAAATACTTGCTTGGTTATTAGCTCTTAAGTTCCAGGCCTGCTTGGGAATGAGGCAAAGTACATTTTCTTATTCATCTGCTATTCCCTCAACTCTCAGGACAGTAAGTACAGCTTATACCTCAAAGATGACAGGAGGGGATAGCTCAGGAGGTACAGGAGGTGTCCCATTTTCAGCCCTTAGGGTGTTGTAGAGCATATTCTCTTCTGATGCACTATGCTGCAGACTGTAACTAAATGTCATGCCTGAAGTAAGGACATGGGAACCTAATAAGGTTTATTGTCCTCTCTTTTGGGGGGGGCATCTCAATTCATTCTATCTAAATTTCCAGCCTGATTTTCAGCATCTTACAGTATGTAGCACTATCTTATGTGACATCTTCTATAAAACCCTGTTGTTCCTAATTATCTTTGCTTTCATTACTACAGAACATGCTACCAAAAGAAATGTGATCAGAAAGTTCAGACAGCTTTTATAAATAACTGCCTTAAAGAACAAACTCAAATTTTATTTAAATACTGTGTGTATACCTTACCATCAAAACCTTTACAAGACTGAAGACAAGAAATAAAAATCCTTACTGAGGCAAATGAATAGTCCTTACAAATAATTTTCTAAAAATAACTTAGTTTTAAAGTAAAATATGCAGCAGTCAGAAGGGATTTTCTTGCTTACTAATTCCCTTTAATCACTCCATGAGCTTTAGTTGAGAGTTTTGCTGAGAGTTTTGCAACCATCAGTATGGAAATATTAAAACCAAAAATGGTTGTCGTCCTCTTTGTGGTTAATCAAAGCTATCACAATAGTGTTACTGAGAAGCCGACATTAAAAAACACACATAGTTTCATGAGTCCTATATGAACAGTTGTCATTAATTGTAATCAAATATTTGGAATCCCAAGGGAAATGTTGAATATTAGACTGTAGCCAGAATTTAGCCCTTTTTTTTAAAAACCTATGATACTTCTTAACCTCCTTTTCATTTAGGGAAGGGAGATTTCAAGACTACTCACATGTCACAGCTTGTGTGTTTCATCAGCACAGAGATTGTCTTTTGAAGATATTTTGAATTGAAGTATGTATTTTACTGACCTTACCTAAATTAAAATTTTGTCTGACCATTTTTGAGCATTATACAAAGCTTTGTTCACAAATTACCATTTCAGACATCCATATTTTCCCTCTATTGGCTCAATTAATATTTTTTATGGTAGCTGGATTTAGGCAGAACAAAAAGGCAAATGACTACTCTGGGTTTGGCTTGCAAGTGATAGGTATCCCAGCCATCTGTAACCATCTGTAGAGAAAATCCCCATGTATATTCCTCCAAAACCAAAACTTTAAAGTTGTAATTGATAGGTTTTTTCTGTAAGGCTTTTCATAGTTATAAAATGAATTTCAGTTCTTTGTGCCTGCATGTATGATAGTCAAAACATAACCTTGCCTTTCGTGATGCATGTATTCTGGGGGCACATGCCTGTCATCTGTGAATAAGAATTCTCTGTTTGCACTGGCCAAGAGCAAACCTTTTACCTTCATGATAGAGCAAATATAACATGTTGCACTGGTACGTGTCTCTTAACTGACTGTCAGCCTTGCGTGTGTGCCAAAATAACTACACCTTTGTGTACGTTGTTTGCAGTGTGAATATTATGTTCTTGGCTTGTCACTTAGTTGGTATTAAGTAATGTAATGCACAAGACTCGTGTAGGTTTGTGTGTGTGTATGCATACTCTTTGGATCCAGCTTAAGTAATTAAACTGTATAAATGTTGATGAAAACCTTAAATCTTATTAGGGCCAAGCTCTAGTCCTGCAGCCAATGCTGTTCAGCTTGGCCGGTTGGGGACATTGTCATTCTCCCTTCATAGCACGAAGGTAAAGATCTAAGGAGGCTTTTATGGTTTTACCTGTCTACCCTGTTCTGAGAGAAATCACTCTTCAGCAATTCTAACATAGACTTGGTGTGACAGGAGAAGTTTCTCCATGGTAAGGAAGTAGGAGAGAGAGTGTTAGGGTGAAAGCAAGCTTTCCTCTGAGTGCTCTCAAGAAACCATTTAAAACTATGCTCTTCATGGGCCCTGTATTTTCCTTTGCCCCAGCATTGTGAAGCAAGCTGACACTCACTGTGTAAACACACAGTTGTTCATCATCCATTAGCAAGTATAAAGCTCTGGTATAATGAGATGGGAACAGGAAACAGGAGTGTCATACATTGCCTATGGACTCAAGTCTTGCTTAGACCTTTATAAAATTAAATACAGGAAGCGTAATGACAGCTCTTAAACTTGTGTGAAATTCTTAAAGTTTGGAGTACCTCAAATTGATACATGTGTACCTCCTGTATTGGAGTGTTTACCCATAAAATATCATTTAAACAGTCAGTTGCCTATTTTGTGCAACCCCAAAGTGCCCATTTGGCTTACTTAATATAAGCTGGAAATGATGGTCAGCGTTGTTCTTTTTAAGTCTTCAGAATCCTAGAACTACTAAGAAACCTTTAGTGGCATTCATGCTTGCTCATTAAACTCAAAACCAATGCTTTGAATGATGTCCCAGCTAAGAATAATGCTTCTGGAAGTAAAAGAATATTGCAGATAGAACCTCCACATCTTAATTGTCCGCGTAATTTATTTTTGCAGGGAGAAAAATCTGTTAATATATTTGGTATTTTTTCACGTTTTTCAGTATATTAACCTTGGTATATTGCTTCAAAAACCCTATGGAGAAGGTGGATTTCAACACAAGTTTAAGATACAACTCTTGGCTTTGTTGTCAGAAAACATTTGAATTGGCTTGTTTCATTCAAACTTAATTGATTATCCACTCAAGGTGGACTTTGGCGAGAGTAAGCCTGATAATAAATAAAAGGGGGGAAAATCCAGCCTCTTTGCTGAGCATTCTTGACAGACATCTACAATTCTGGTAGTCTGAAATAATTTTTTAAAAAAGAAGTTATCTTTTGTATTGACGCACATGCGCATGTGCATGCACACAGGCACTACTTGGGGGCATGGATACATGTGAGGGCAAAACTGCAGAAGAGGCTTTTTTTTTCCCTCTTTAAACCTTGCATTTAGAAATTGACATTGAAATGCCCAACTGACTAACCTGATTTGGAAAAAATGCTAAGCTATTATCATATCCATTGCAGCTAAGTAACCAATGGATTAATTTTCAAATACAGTTATACAGCATCTCTTTTTTGTGAGTTACTGTAAAGCTTATGGCACTGTACAAAGTGAGTTTTGATGTAAGCATTTGTAAAGGTCTTAAAGATAATGCTCATGATAAATTTGCCCTTACCTCCAGTTATCTTTATGCAAGATTTTTCTACTACTTTGCACGTTTTTCAAAAAAGATAAGAAACATGAATAAAGTTACACTCAAGTAAACAAAAAATGTGGCCCTAAAAGTACACTCAGTTCATCCATCTTTGCATTTTGATCAGGAGATACATTATAGATTAATAACAAAATAAGAAAAAAAGATGGCAGTCTGAATCCCCACAGTGGTGAATTATTTTAAGTTCCAGTTTACATCAGATGAGTTTCTGTGTGCTTACATTTGCTCAAATGCTATTTTTAAACAAAGTAATTAAATAATGTGAAATAATGCAACCTGGGCTCTGTTAAATAGGGTTATATTAATGCAACTGAAATGCTGTGTATGTCTGTAATATTCATGCTAAATATGTACTAGATCTTTAAAAAGGCTTTGTGTAAAGTCAGTTAACCTACAAACTGATGTCCTGTATAAAATAGTGTTGGCAAACTACTTTTGTTAGCACTGTAATGTATGAAAAGGTAAGATCATAGACAAAAACAAGTTATAGGGTGCAAAAAAGTGTATTTGTTTTTAATCTTTGTGCTGGGTTCAGAATATATCAGCTTTGGCAAATTCTTGCAGCAGGGAGATTTTTTTGTATAATGCTTATAATACAAAGTAATTTTCTTTACATTCTGTAAAGCAGAGAAATGGTCAGTGCTGGATAAGTATATTGAAGTTTATTCTTAGCAAGGTGTTATGTTCCACAGATTTAAATATTAGAGGAGAAATATATATTTATACAGAAGTATAATTTTTGAATGAGATTGATTTTCTTCAGTCATGAACCATTTATTTATCCACATTATTCTTTATTCCTTTGCTAGGTTGTTTATCAGTCCATGCTGTTCCAACATCCATTTCTAATTCGATTTAGATGTTTTGATTCTTCATTTGCACAAATTTGGATGTGCGTGCTGTCAGGACCTGATCATAAAGGGTGGAGGCAAAACTGTTTTGTCTTTGATTACCTAGAGCACTAATTAAAATTTAATCGTTAAGCAGCTGGGATATGGAGATAGGTCTTGACGTAGTCTTCCTTGGAGCACTGTACACTATGATAAAAACTTTCAGTGAAGCTTACTAGTTTTTGTTCTTATTTTCATTTGTCTTTCATCAACCAGGAAGCTGCTGTGTGCTAATAATTACCTGCAATATTTCTAATTGCAGGCTTTGCAAATATTAACATGCAGCTGTACTAGCCTACTGCGTTCACTGTGAAATTTTCAACACGGTAAAAATTTTACATGATCATTTAACCTTACAAGTTTACTTTTTCTCACTAATTTAACACTGAATCTTCTTTTCATTATTGCAAATGAACAACTTGAGCGTAGCATTTCTAAATCTTAACTATAGTAGATAAATATGTCCTAAGCAAAGATTTTTAACCACTTGATGAAGGGGGCCAGGCACCATTCAGTGCAAAGCACACCAGGCAAAATCTTATCCCCACTGCAGCCAGTTCCAAAATTCTAGCTGGTGTTAGCAAAAATAGAACCACCATTACCAAGGGGTTAATATGCTTAGTAACCATGACAAGAGGTTGTGGGGGGACAGTGATTCTCTATTTCCATGTCTTTGTTTCTGTTAATTTAAAACTACTACTCTTCAATCTTTAAAACAAGTAAAAGAAACTTGAAGGGGGGAATCATATACTACTAGTTTGTACTAGGCTTTTTCAGGAAAAGGAAACAAATTTATATATATTATATATATGCAATATATTTTTACACTGTTTATTAATGCTAGAAAGTATTAAATGTATCACTTTATCTGTGTGAATGTTAAAGTAATGACAATGTTATGGATGTTTTAAACTTTTTGAAGTTGTCTTGTTAAATTCTAAACCCACATTAACAATGGAAAAGCTACTTTGTCTGCAACATTATTGTTGATGTTTTAGGGGAAAAGTTCAAGTGCAGCAGTTGTTTTGATTAGCACTGTAAAAGCTTGGCTTGTAAAGTTATAGTGAAATCCATATTTTAAACACCATTTCTTTAAAGCATAGCGTCTCATAAAGTACGTTACTGCTGTTGACTGACTGTATAAAATTGTATTTTTAGTTGGTAAAGTGATCAATAAATGTGTTACTACGTCAGTTCTGGGATTTATTGAAGTAAATTATATTTGCTGATAAACTTTGTAAGCAACAGTTATTTTACAGTTTAGATGTTAATTTAATTGCTGATGAATTTATAAATTACATCAAAATACTCTCTGAACATCTAGCTGTCTGGTTCTGAGCAGAATCTATTTCTTCTTTACCATTTATTTTCCCAGTTTGAATAATGACTAAAGCTGACCATCAATAATTTGAGAATTCTGATATGATGCTTGAACAGCCATGATAATGGTGATCCACCAAATGAGATCTGTCAGGGATGAAGCTATTTGTTCTTAGCTAGCTACCTAAGATAGCGTGATCCTCAGTGCAAAAGCCTGAGTTACTGCTCTCACCTTCTTTAAGTGGTGTTGAAAATATTTTACTTTTAAGGAAAGTAATTTGCTACATAGAACATTGTTTTAATGATGTTACATCCAAAAGCAAATACGGACCTTTTGTTTATAAATAACAGTATTACTCAGCTTTCTGGTAGCAAAAATACCATGATTTTATTCAAGAAGCAGAAGACTGAAGTATTTAACTCCGAACATTGTAATAGCATAATTAGTAATGTGACAAGAAAAAAACAAGTCATGGTGCT
This sequence comes from Rhagologus leucostigma, assembly GCA_013397725.1. Taxonomy (NCBI): domain Eukaryota; kingdom Metazoa; phylum Chordata; class Aves; order Passeriformes; genus Rhagologus; species Rhagologus leucostigma. The sequence continues at coordinate 25,975 of VZTD01000670.1, forward strand.
GCTCTAGAAATGTAGCAGTCAATTGACAATTTGTCAATTGTTAATTGACAAAATGAGCAGTCAATTGCTAATCCAATGATTAGCAACTGCAAGGAAACATAACATAGGTTACAGCTACCCTGTCTCTTCTCCAGTTTTTCTCAAACTAGCAATGGTATTCCTTGTTCTCACACACTAGACAACCTTCTATAGAACTGCCTTTTAAGTGAAATCTAATACAGCTGTGTCCTGAGATAGCTTTTCTTCCTGCATAGAGACCATGTACTATCCCTTCCTGTACTCCTTTTAACTCTTAGCATGTATGGTTACTGAAACTGTAAAAAACATAGTGAAGCAGAACCTGTAGGAAAAATCAGTATTTTTCTTTACCATTCAAAAAGCCTTTAAGATAGGGGAAGATAGTACTCTTCTGCCCTATGAGAATATAAGACACGAAGATCTGTATTTTCGAAAGAGTTAAGGATTTTTTTATTATTTTCCTCTAGGTCCTCTAGAAATGCCCATTCACCCCTACACACCACTTACACATCATGACTTTAAAATGAAAAATAACTCCCCTCTGCTAGGATGTGTTCTCTTTACTCCAGGAATACAATTATTTGGGCTAGTTTTCAGTCTGTGCAGCTACTCTTGCAATAACTACACACTCCTGCTCTCGTGTCCGTAAGTCCTGTGCAGGCTGATCTTTCCTGGTTCTACCACAGCCAGGACTGCACAGAGGAAGGTGTGGAGGCAAAGGCTACCTCTGCCAAATCTGAGTCTTCAGGGGACTTAACCTGGTCTTCTAGTTAGCCTTTTTTTCATTTCCTCAGCTTTCTAGTTAACTCACTGCACTGATTTATTAATAATGTAAACTAATGCAAGCACGTTGAAAGTTCACATACTTATTGATAAGTATTCATTAGATCCCCTCTCAGTCATCTCTTCTTCACAACAATAGTGAATATATATGAAAGGAACCAAAGGCAGGGATGTAGGTGGTCTGCGGAGGAACAAGCACAGGAAAATAAAGGGATAAGGGGCTAGTCCCTGGTCCATGCAGTTATTTGGTGATGCCCTGGACCTCCTAAGGGCCAGCTGCCCTCTCTTATTAAATTTAATTTCTAACTATTTTCTTGGGTGAGGAGATTCTCCGTTCTGTGTACATATGTGCTTATGGAGGTCTGGTTGCTACCAAATGGAGTCATACCGTGGGTCACAATAGTCAGGGTTACCTGTGGTGCTAGCAACTGGAGTGGAGGCTGTGGGTGACAGGAACCCGTATGCCTGTGGTGCCAGCAGCTGGGCCAGGTGAGGGCATGTCTAGCACCATTTGGCTGCCAGCAGATACCGAGCTGAACCTAGACTGCAAGCAGGGGCTTTAGCATCCGTTACCAAACATTCATAAGACTGGGCCAGATACATGTATGTTTCTGAGACAGCTGGAAGCATGTACCAAAGGGACCAGGCAGTCTATAACAACTGCTGGGGAGGCTGCAGGGTCTGATGATGTGTGTCTCTACACAGGAGATGATAGAATCTGCAGGATAGTTACTCAGCTGGCTGCACAGCTCATCCCAGTTACTCAAGGGATCCAGTGTGCTGGTCTGCATTAGGTGGGAAGGGAATGACAACATGGGACTGTACCAGCAGATGAAGTATAGCTGTGATCTTCACAGACTTGCATGTCCAGATTCCAGCAGCAGGGGAAAATAGGGATCCAAGCACTAGCCATTGGATAGGCTGTCTGCAGGGTATCTCATTAAATATATGCATGTTTCCTAATAGCAGCCCTTCATCCTGGTCAGCCATAGACAGATTGTTGGAACTGATTTTTGTTTTGTTGGTGGTGCTGGATTTATTTTTTTAAGTGTGGAGGATTTCTGGCTGCATCCATCAACGCTACCATTGTGAAACGACTTTACCTTCTTTGCAATGGTACTAATATCTGTTGTTGCCTGTATTGTTACAAAAACGTTGATTCGTTGTGTTTCTTTACTGATAATAGCTCCTGTTATATTGCTCAAATTGAGTCTCAGGGCATGTGCATGTCTGCTAATTCTTGATAGAAATTAAAGTTCTTTACATTAAACAATTCAGGCAACCAATTTTGTTCATTTCCCCAGCTAATTTAAATTACTTTTTAAATGTTTCCCGTCAGTAGTATTTTGGTGGGTTTATTCTATTTTAGTACTACTAATTTGAACTTTTACTACAAAGCAAACTCTTTAAAGGAACATTTCTCTTAAGTTTCTTAGTGGAAAAAATTCTTACACTTATACACTGACATTTATTCAGTGAGAATAGGTTTCATATGTTGATGTCACTAGACCAGATGGAGTATAAAATAGGAAAAGTATAAATACAACTTTTTAAATGTAAGATTAAAATTTCTTGTATCTTTATATGTAAAACATATCAATAGATATATATACATATTAAAAATTGGTAGAAAATGTTTCCCATTATTTGAAATTTCATCTCTGTTCTTAGGCACTGTCACCACTGTGAAGTGATACTGTATGTTAATTTGGGGATCCTGTTTTAGCTAATTGCCATGACACAGACATCCTGAAGGATGTAATCTTCTTTTACTTAAGTAAATCCTGTCTGCCTTAAAGCTGCATCATAGCATTGCAGCATTTTGTTCAAGTCTTTGCTTATCGCCTTCTCATTCTCATCATCCTCATAAACAGCACTTGACAATGGCTTTCATGCTGAGCTGTGTCTCATTCTGCTCTTCTCAGTTTCTTGTCTGTCTGCTCTGTGATGTCCCACCCTATGGGGAAGGAAGCACCCAAGATTTGTAAATGCTCGTGGTCAAAAGGAATGACAAAAGTCAGAGGCCCCATGAAGTTGTATTAGTAAATTACACACTTGGCATGGAAATTGGTATGTTAGTCCCTGACCTACTCTGTAAGCCAGCAGTGGGGTTTGGGTAAAGGGTTAGGATCAGAGGGAAGAGAGAAAGGAAGAGATGAATTAAAGAGGGGAAGAGAAAGAGAGACATCATCTGTCTGGCCAATGGGATGTGCAGAGTCCTGGGGGCACGTGCCTGGGCTTGATGGGAGTACCTTTTTACAGATCAGTTTTGGCTGCCCTGAGGACAGGTTTCTTGCTTTCTGTGCAAATTAGTTCTCATTTGCAGTCTGTTCTTTCAGACCTGTCTGGACATGGCTTGTAGGGTGATAGAGGTCTTGAGTGGTCTCATATCCTCCTGCTGGATTGGCCCTTGGTTCACAGTTCATTCCTGTTTCTTCACTGATGCTGTCTTTTGTTTGTTGTGCCTCCAGGGACCAGAACAATGATGTTTGTCCCTGCTCTACCTCCACATGGTCCTCTTCTTCAATCAAATCTTGTTCTTGGAACAAACCCCCTTGGCTGGCTCCATGGCTGTCTGGTTATTGGTGTTTGAGACACACACATTAGCCCCTTACTGTCTCGACTTCTACATACTCTTGGGCCGTAGCTTGATCTCATTTAAACATTATCTGAGATAATTTTGGACCAAGTGGTGTTTCTAATTCTTTTTAGAAGTAATACAAGATTGTCTTTAAAATTTCATTTTAACCTAAATTTTTACTTCTGTCCAGAAGGCAGACCATATAACAACTCCCATTTTAATTACTGAATAAGTAGCTGTTTTCCTCAGATATTTTACACCAACCAGAATGCCATTAATTATGATAATTGATGCCAAATGTTAAAGTAAGAACACTTTATGATGTTGCTAAATACAACTGGATGTTGAACAGAAGGCTTAAATTAAGCCATATTTGTGATGAATTAAGACATATTTTTTCACCAAAGTAATGGGGTTGTGACTTTTCTTTTTGGAAACCAGTAAATCCTGTATTTCATGGACCTGTCAAAGGATAAAGCTTTGGCAGGATATTAAAAAGAATCCAGTAGGTGGTGCACAAGGCATAGGGGAGACAGGCAATGCTCTGGAGACCTAACTGCCACCTAGAAACTGTTTTCAATTAAAAAAAGAAGTCATCACAAAGAATTAAAAGTAACCTCAAAATCGAAGTTTAAAATCATTGATGAAAATCCTCAATGAGAAATCCAGGATACAAGCAAATTTAACTTTGCCAATGAAAGTCTTCTTGCACTTCTATGCAGACTCAATGACTACATCTGGAAGAAAACCAAATCTTACTGCTAAAAAGACAAAACCTTTTGTCCCAAAGCCTGCACAATATGATATTGCTGGAGTAGAGCAGGGTGAGTATGAACTACCACATACCTAATGCATGACATGGAGCTGAAACCCAAAGGTCACATCCATTTCTCCTATCACACAGGAGGAAGGAAGCACAAGGGCTTGTGGATCAGTCCCCTGTCATTTCCATTGCAGCATATGTCCATTACGTCCAGTGTCAGCTCAAGAAACTCTTTGGTACAGCCCATGTGCATGTCTTCCTCCACAACACTGCCTCCAGTTATTAGCCAAATTCCCTTATATTTACCTAAGTCATTACCTCCCTGTGCCCCTGAAGCACTCTCACATGCACTGCCTGCTAAGCAAGACGCAATTTTTGGCCAGAGTGCACAAAACTCTGCCAGCCACCCTCCACATGTATACACAAATGACTAAAAGACTTAAGACTGCAGCCTCTTCTTCAGTAAAGACGCTATCAGAAATTTCTATGACTTTTCTTGTGTTGGTCATCTCCTGTGTTCCAGCTTCCATTTTATAAAATGGAGACGTCGATCATCATTTTTTCTGACTTACTGTCTGTGTCATTTTTCACCACAGTTGTGCATGTGACTCCACTAATCCACATTACAACTTCAGAATAGGGTTTAAATGAAAGACAGTTATGTATTTGAAAATTTTCCAACAGCATCTTTAGAGAAGAAATCAAATTTAAAATACTATGTTGTATGTAACTTGCTTGTGTCTTAATTAGAATCATAAAATCACTCAGGCTGTGAGGGACATCTGCACATCCTCAACTGTCCAACTTTTGCTTAACTGAGCTCTCTAACTTCAGTGTCAACAAAGTTGCTGCACAGTATTCTGTTGAGTCATATTTCAAAAGTCACCCCTAGGTGCTTGACCAGTGGAAAAAATCCTTTTGCATCCAGCTGGAATTGTCTTTGTTGCCATGGAAATGTTTAGCTGCCTCTTATCATTTTACTGTGTGTATTTGTGAAAATCTGGCTTCATCTTCTCCATATGCCCCCATATGGAAGACAACAATTAGATTCTCCTCCTGCTCTCTTTTCCCCAATTTTCCTCCAGGGTAAACAAAACCGTATCTCTCAGCCTGTTCCTAGTATATGTTCCAGCCTATACCATCTTCTCTGGACTCTTATGTTTTATGACCTCTCTTTTACATGGGGAACCTCAAAGTGGAATACACTACTGCCTCATAAGTGTTGAGTAGATGGAAATAATTTATTCTCTCAATCTGCTCTCCTTAATGAAGCCTAGGTTGCATTGCAGTCACGTTCAGCTCATTACCTAGGAAAAGCTCAAATTTTATGCAGAGCTGGTACATAATCTGTCAGATCCTGCACCTGATGCAGGGGTTTATTCTACCCAAGGTACCACACACTGCATTTGTCTTTGCTGAACTCAATTATGTCTGCCAATTTCTCAAGCTTGGTTAAGTTCCTTCCTAGCAGTAAGCCAAGTCGAGTTTGTTCTTTGCTATACATTTGTAAACACAAAACTCCTTGTAGTTTAGAAATTATCTTGTTGCTTTGGGATGAGAATAGGAAAAGTAATGTAAGTTTACCCAGAATACCTTTATTCAGAATAAATTGCTCTATTGACTCATCTTTTTAAAGATACCTGTAGAATCACACGCTCTTATAAAGAAAACAGTTAAAACTGAAGGTGACAGCCATGAATATAAGTTGATGGGTCCACTTTAGACACCTAAGTTTGAGCATGCTGAGGAAGTTAAAACAAAATAATAAAACAAGTAAAGAGGAGCAAGAATAGAGATACTAGAGTCTATGGATTCTCCATGTGAGCAAGTTCTATATAGAACACATGCTGGAGAGTCATTTCAGCTAAATAGAAACTAGACAACACAACTTCTTGTTAGAAGGTTTATATTGCTTAACTTTCTATATGCTACCCATAGCTTTACAGAAAGGAGGCTGATAAAAGTATTTCATACAGTGACAGGTCTGGTAAAAATGATGTAAAGCCTTTATTTTATTTACAAGTAAATAATTGTGAGATCTTTTAAAATGTAGGACTAAAAGCCTGATGAGTTAACCATCTCCACTGTTAAAATCAGATGGCTAAAATAAGTCTACTAATTTAGACCAGTTAATGGCAGGATGTTTTGCCTGAGAACAGCTCAGAAAGCCGCAATCTGCTAGGTAAGAAGGAGACAACGGAGCACTGCTGAACTGGAAAACACTGGGCAAGTTAAAAATTATATTGTGCCTGTATTTATGTGAGCATACATATTAAAAAAAAAAAGTTATAAAAAATATTCACAGAAATACATTAAAAACTGAATACTAAAATTACTCTAATTGTCATTACTATATTCTAATACTGTATCTTGACATAACAAAATGATAGTGCCAAAGCTAACATTCAAAACATAAAATAAATTTGGTTTTTATTGCCAGAGGGGTGCTTGAAGGCACAATATGCAGTGACATAAACACAAAGAAACAACAGAATCAAAATTTAAATGCAACCAAACAACACTCAAACCAGGTATTTCAAAACAGCAAACCCATTCTGAACACATCAGAAATCCTTTCTCCCCTATGCTGCCTAGTGATACTCAGTTCTCAAAATGCTTGCAAACCCATTCCAGGTTTAGAAACAAGCTAGCAGGAACATAGGATGCTAGTGTTGAAAATGAATGTCTTAATGAGTCCACAAATGATGTATGAGTGTCAAGAGACTAATTGATTACATGGGATGCTAACTGAAAAGGCACCTCCAAAAGTGAATTAATGCACAAGAAACTGACAAGACTTGTTAGATGTCTCTGCTATATCTGTGCTGCTGAGCTGCTGCAAGACAGCTATTTTTAAATGAGACATGTGATGTACCAGAAACATTCCAGGTGCTGAACCATGAAGCTGTATGTAACCAGTTCAGTACACTGCGAGGCTGCAGTACCATATGTGTAACTGTCTTTCCAAAATACTTAGGCAAAATTCAAATGGCGAGTGAAGTCTTGTAGATTTTTTATGTTTCACTACAGTTTTTTCCTGATCTCACCTGACTGTACTATTCACTTTTGAATGAAGCTCAAACTTGTGCGACAGCATTGCAATATCACTATTTCAATTAATGCATTTGTACCTTTGATTGTTCGATTCTGTTGCTGAGGAAGACCTAATTTTAATGCATTATCTGTACTAAATTGCACCAAAGATGCATTTCACTCACTTGTCACTCACTGGATAATCATCTACAAAAGGAATTGATTAAATTAGGACTTGTACATCTGTTTAAGCCAGGAAGTTTGAGCAATGCCACAAAATCTTTCAGATTTGATTGATAAACTGTCTTTTAATTCAATAATGTCATGAATCAATACTGAGGTGGGTAAAAAATGTTACCAAAAAGTAAGTGCACTAAAGATAGCATTGTAGGACATGAAATTGATGCTGACATAGTAACTGTACACAAAACCTTGACAAATCATGTAAATCTAGCCATTTTTTAGAGGAAAGAGTATTTTAATTTTTTTAAACTCATATGTCAGGAAAAGGTTGCTTTGTGATAGTCATTTTGAAAAAATCCATTATATTACATAAGTTGCTGAAATTCATCTCCCATTGAGAGCACATGTTAGAGCTATAAAGGAAGCATTAGGAACAATGCTGACTTTATGTTAATGATACTTTTAGAATATCTAGGATTATAAAGAAAACATGACAAATTTAGAACAGCAACATGCGAGAGCAAGGCATGTAGAAAATTTAGGTTGGTATTGAACAATGAGAACTTTTGGCAATAGGCTCCCGGGGCAAAACTGATGACTAATGTCAGTAGCATTGGGACTTCACATACAACTAGGAAAGCTTCCGAATACTTTGAATATGATGACTATTCTTTAACTTAGTCTTACATGTGAAACAATGTGATTTCATTCATACAAAGGTAAGCATGCAAACTATCTGCTTTGAAACTTGGTAGCAGGGAAAATTGAACAAATAACTTTACTTGCAAAAAATAGTACAGAAATAACTCTACAAATGTCACAGAAAACATAGGGAGGTGTCACAGTTAACTTCCACTCCAAATACGCCTCTTGCTATATTGTTTAATCAGTTAATAGTTAGTTACACTAGTAACTATTAATAGAAGTAGCTATCTTCACTGCAGCCTTTGATATCAGTGATAAAGCAATAAACTACAATATGGATGACAGATGGAAGTTTACAAAGCAATAATATGCAATTTGTTTTGCAGCTCCAAAGGCAATTAGAAACAGCACAGCTTCCCAGGGGAAACAGAATCTAGTTTTCTTCCCTGATGCTACTGTGAGCACAAGATAAGACAACATTTCCAAAGGAAAAGGAAATAAAGCTATCTTCTCAAAAACATTTGTGTATACCATCAATTTGTAAGTGGGGTTTGAGAATACCTGTGAATACCTGTGAATTAATCAGGTCATATCCTCATAGGACAGTAATATAAAAGCTTAAGTACAAAATATAGTACTGTTTTGTATTTCCTTAGTTTTACTTTGATCCCTACTTCAAAACAACCTTAGTCTGAACTAATTTTATATTTCCAAAATACAGTCCAGATTGATAGAAATTTGATATTTTACAGAAGCCAGAGTAGTCCAAAACAAGAACATTTTAATTTAGATGAGCATAAAGTTAGAAGAGAAACAAGACTGAATTACAAATTCTGCTCTTTAATCTTGGCATTCATCAACCTGGAACTGTGACATGTCAAGATGACCTGATCTAAAAGCTCACATACCCTGAAAGAGAGGGAGATGACAGTCCTTTTCCCCTGTTTTTTTCATTCTCCATGCTTCCAATCAGAAGTTGCCAATGCACATACTTTTTACCATGCACAAACTCCTGTGTTCCCTGGATTCCTCTGTGAGCTCATGTCATATTTCAACTTGCCAGAAAACAAGTCTATCAGGAAAAAGAAGACTCTCTTCTCTGCTAGATTAATGAACTGAAGCTGAAGTGACTTGAAGAATTGTCTGATGAGTGCCAGAGGGAAAGCAAAGGAATGTGCAGGACTATGTGGCCAGGAGCCGTGGATCGGGGAGTGAGGTAGGATCTCTGCCATGACGAGGATACAGGAACAAAAGCTATCCCTTGCTGCATCAGCAAGGCATTCATTTCACTTCATTTTTTTTCCTTAAAATATTCTCATTGTTACAAACCTGGAAAAATAGCGATTTTATGCTGTATTACCATTGCAAAGAGCTATAAAAAGTAGAACTAGCGAATTTCATTTTATGATTAAATATTCAGAGAGGACGGTTATCTGTGGTGCCAAAACCTCAGCCCTGGGTTAAGTGGTCTGCTGACATGAACCACTGCGGTGTCATTTTATGGCATGAATTGTTGGTCAGGGGAAAGCGACACCAGTTAAATGTTCCCGTGTTACAGTAACTGCGGTCGCTCAGGTTTGCAGCGATGGAGAGCCGAGGGAGCACTAGGGTGGCACGTACTCGTCTCTGACTCCGCCCGCTGCGAGGGGCTGCGGGCGGGGCACGATCAGCCACGGGCGGGCCCTCCTTCCCTGCTTCCTCCTCCCGCCCCCTCCCCGGACACTCCCGGCCAGAGCCACCGCCCAGCCCTGCGCGCATCCGCCCTCCGCGGGCACCCGGGACTCGCGGAGCCCCGCTCCTGCCGCTGCTGCGCTCCAGGGTGGCGGCTGGGCTCCTGCTCCGTGCTCCGGAGGGGGCGCGGGGCCGGGACGGGCGGGAAAGAGGGCGGGAACGGGCCGGGAGCGCGGCCCTCGTTCCGGACGGGAAACATCACCGGTCCGGTCTGGGCCTGTGGAGCGGCCTTGGGAGTGCCGGGCCCACCAGCGAACTGCGGCCGGCTGCCAGCCGGTGCGGAATCCCTGCACCTGGCCTCCCTTCGGCACGTGTGCGTGCAGCTTTGCTACTCCTTGTCAGCTGTTCACTTGAAATATTTTATTTATTGATGATGAGAAAGTAATTATATTCTCGTGTAAAATTGCATTATGACAGAAAATAAAATACGTTTTAACTTGATGGCCTTCCTGAATTTTTTAAACTGCTGTGGGGACATTTTGAGCTGTAATATGTGTATGGTCTGTGAATGCAGCCAATCAGTTTTTACCAAGTTTCAGTTTAAAACAGCAAACTTACACTCAGGGTTAGTGAACTAGTCCTTAAAGTCCTCTAAACTGTAACCATGTTGCATTACTATCTTCAGCCTTGAAAGTGTCTTGTCTTTTTACCTGCCTGTACTGCCAGCCTTTTAAAAAACTGATAAAAAGACAAACTCTCTTGAGCACTGATTGGCTAACTGGTTTTATTTCTGTTGATCTTCCCAAAATATTTACATTATGTTGACTATGAATCTGATATATTTCCTTTCAATATCAATAGGGAGTCTTTTTGTTGGTTTAAAGGGAACTGGATTAATGATAAAGAACAGATAAAAAACCTGATTCTGAGTAGTGGTGAATTTCTTAAAGAGAAAAGAAACCAAATCTCCTCAGAAGATCTGATCTTCTCACCTTATCTTCTGCCTTAAGAGCTGGTAAGTGTAAAATCTGTGCAGGTACTTTCAATTGGGACAGAGAGCCAAGGGCGTATGTAGTTATGTTAATGTGCAGATGGACTATTACTATATTCCTGTGTAACTTGAAGTGCAGGTTATATAGTGTATCTTTGGCTTTTTACGGTTTAAGGGATGTTAGGAAGAAGGAAGAAAAGAGACTCAAAGGGCAAAGTAGTTGCAACATTAATATCCATCATTGTGTTAAACATCTGACTTGTGTACTTTTTTTCTATTAATTCCTATACATTAAATAGCACCTTTATTTAGATTATACTCATGTCACTTGAAATACCTGTATAGTGAATCCAAACCCACAGAATCACTGGATATCTTGAGTTGGAAGGAACCCACAAGGATTGTCAACTCCAGCTCCCGACTCCACACAGAGCAGCCTTAAATTTGAACACGTCAGAGCACTGTCCAAACACTTTTTGAGCACTGACAGGCTTGGGGCCATGACCACTTCCCTGGGGAGCCTGTGCTACTGCTTGGCCACCCTCGCAGTGACAGTCTCTTTTCTAATACCCAATCTGAACTTCCCCTGACACAGCTTTATGCCATTTCCTTGCATCCTGTCTCAGTTTCCTAGTGTTCTCTCTGCTTAGTAGGAGATGTTTTTTAAAGATTTTTTTCCTTAATTTCATTTTTTATAGTAAACATAATTGTTCCCTGTAAGACTTTTTGTAGCTCAAACATCTTACCTTTTTTATCTGATGTACTTTAGGCTACCTGCCATTCTTTATGTAGCTGTTTAGGGCCTAATTTTGTCACCATTATAATATATGGCTGATTGTCCATGTAAGCTTTTTTCAATCCCTGTTCAGTTTTTGGAAATTGGATAGTATTTTATTACTAACACAATATACTCATCAATCTATTAAAGCCATTATCAGTTACTTTGAGATTAACATGTAATGTTTTTATTTATGTTAGGGTGTAAGACAAACGCTCAAAGGTGAAACTTGAAAAGCAGCAGGGTCAAATAAATGTAACTGCCTTTAAAATAACTTCTAAAAGTAGAGTCAGGTTTTTTTCATGTTATCATCTTCAAAGCAACCAATCCGACACTTTTTTGCTAGTAGGTCTGGGAAGGATTTCTTCTCTTCTTATGATCAAGGAAAACTTTCAGAGATTGGATGACAGTTTTAGACCACTGTCTATCCTACCTAAGCCAGGCAGGAGGGTTTTGGCATAGATCTGTCAAAGTTTTGTCCAGATTTTAGTCTAATGCTATTCTCAATTGAAGTTCTGTGGATAAAATAGAGAGAGTGTATTTACTATGTACATTGCCCATTCACCCTAAATTCAGGTGTATTTTGTTCCCATTTTATTCTAACCATATGAATTTTTGCCAGGAATGAGAGGAAAAGGTTCTATAAAGTAATGGCTATAAGTGAATATACCAACTATATTGGATATGGTAGTCAGCACCATTTTCCTCTACAGATCTCCTGATTTTCAGCAGTACTTGATCATGTAATGTAGCCCATCTGGACTATTTTTCATCAGTGGAAATGCTAATCCAATAATTTTTTTCATGTTCGATGTTTCCATGGTTCATCATAGTAATGGATATGAAGACTAAGAAATCTGCAGATAATTAATATTGTTTAGACATAGAGAGAATAGTAACTTGTTGCGGTGGGTGAGGTTCCTGCGGTGGTATGGCATGCCACAGCCTTCTCGGAGAGCGCAGTGAGGCTTGCTCGGGGAGAGCGGCTGTTCCGCTTCCCGTGCCTCTTCCAGGCTGCCTCTCACATCCTCTGGAAAGCTAAAGCCCTGCAACACGGTGATGATAAAGGAGGCGAGAATGCTCTCCGCATGGTGGCTCCCAGAAGCCTAGAGCCAGCACATGTGCTGGCTCCCAAAGGTAGAGAGCCAGCACATGGCATGGTTCCCCCAGGCAGAGGCTGGTGCCCCAAGGCACAGTAGAATGTGAGAGAGACGGAATCACGTGGCACGCAGGGTCCTTTATCCAGGGCGAAGGGGGCAGGGAGAGCACATGGACCAATGGTCACAGGGCGTAGGGGCGGTACATGGGCGGAGTTGGGGTAACAGAATCAATGGGAGAAACCCAAGGGATTGGTTAAGGCTAGGGGTGGGAAGGGGGTACCCACCTGGAAAGGTAAGCACAGGAGAGGGGAAAAATACAACACTACAATTCCCCCTTTCTTACTAATTAGAAGAGGGAAGGGCTTTTTTCCAGGACCTTGTACAGTTAATTTCTATACAACAGAAAAATGGTAAAATAATGCAGAACAGTTAAATTTAAAATGAGGAGGTTGCTGGTTGGTGTTGATGTTGGAGATCGGTGCCGGCTGAGCTCTCACACTGCAGCTGCTTTTGTCTGCTGCTGGGGCTGCTAAGATGGCTTCCTTCCTGTAGCTGCTCGCTTCACTTCTGGTCTCGGTGGTGTGGGAATCGGGGGAGAGGTGGGGGCAGCGTCGCCGCTCTCACCCGTAGTTTTGGTGATATAGGTGCCGCGTGGGAAGGGGGGGGCCCAGCCCCGCGTGATCCCGGGGCCGGAGCCGGTCCCACCGGTCTGGCACGGAGGGGGGCTGCCCCCAGTGCTGCCTGCGCTCTCCCAGGGCGTGGAGCCGCGGTTCCGTGCCGATCTCCCCCCGGGCAGGTTGGCCCGCATCCCGGGGCCGGCCCTGCCCCGCGGGGCCATGCCACTCCGCCGCGCCACTCCGCCGTTCTGTGGGTCCAGTACGGAGGAGAGCTGTCCCCAGCGCTGCCGCTGCCCGCGGTCCCAGCTTTGGGAGCGCGGGTACCGCTCCCCCGCCTGCGGTCGAGGGAAAACACCCGATGGTGAGGGGAGGAGCCGGCGCGATTACACGAACCGACATGGGGGGAGGTGTCCCGACGCGGGGGGCAGTTTGGGAGGGGCCCGAGATTTCAGCAGGCGCGGGAAAATACGAAGAAGAAGAAGAAGGGCCTCTGGCACTGTCAGCCACGAGGCAGTGGCCATCTAGACTACTAACTAGGGACGACACATCGGGATACTGGGGGGTCGGGGTGAGGGCTGGGGAGATTCCAAACGGGGGTGATCAGTCCCAGCTCGGGGAGGGGACAGGGGAGATTCAGAAATGGTACCATTTTCCGATTTCTCCTGAGGGACAGGGGGAGAAGGGACAAAGGGAGGGGGGAGAGACAGAGGGGTTGCAAATCGGCAGAATGGCTACTGCCACGTGGTCGGGGTAGTCATTAGGGTCCAAATAACTAAGTGAAACAAAACAAAGGTTAATTCCCTTTATCCCTCGCGCGCAAGAATTTCCCAGGCATGGGTAAACTTAAAGAAAAATGTCTCCCAAAAAGGGAGTACTAAACTTGCATCTTCTCTTGTTGAAGATGGGTTTTTTCTTGCCAAGGCTTTACATGAGGCGCTACCTCCTTCACCGAGACAAGAACCCACCCCCAACACTCCACCCNCACAAAGCATGTGCTAATACTCAACCTGGTATGAGTCAGTCAAAGCCATGGCACTGAGTAGAACTCAGCTCTGTTCTTCCCCTATGGATCCTGGTGTTCTTACCCTATGGGATTCTGCTTGTTCCTGCTCTCAAAGTGTTTTTCAGAGACTTCAAAATGCTAAGTGGTTGTTGTGGTGTGTGATGTTCCTGCGGTGGCATGCCACGCCACAGCCTTCTTGGAGAGCGCAGAGAGGCTTGCTCGGGGAGAGCGGCTGTTCCGCTTCCCGTGCCTCTTCCAGGCTGCCCCTTGCATCCTCCGGAAAGCTGAAGCCCGGCAACACGGTGACGGTAAAGGAGGCGAGAATGCTCTCCGCATGGTGGCTGCAGAAGACCTTTTATTTCATGGTGGCTCCCAGAAGCCTAGAGCCAGCACATGTGCTGGCTCCCAAAGGTAGAGAGCCAGCACATGGCATGGTTCCCCCAGGCAGAGACTGGTGCCCCAAGGCAAGGTAGAATGCAAGAGAGGAAGTCACATGGAATGCAGGGTCCTTTATCCGGGGGAAGGGGGCAGGGAGAGCACATGGACCAATGGTCACAGGGCGTAGGGGTGGTACATGGGCGGAGTTGGGGTAACAGAATCAATGGGAGAAACCCGAGGGATTGGTTAAGGCTAGGGGTGGGGAAGGGGGGACCCATGTGGAAAGGTAAGCACAGGAGAGGGGAAAAATACAACACTGCAGTAACTTACGTCGACCATTACAGAATTTTGCAATACAAGTTTGTTGAAACAAAAGCTACTCTCACAAGTTTAAAATAGTGTAGTTAGTTCCCAGAGTGCCTTCAACTGGACATTAACCAGGGGAAAATGAAATGTTACTTTCCCCAAATTTTTGGCATCCAAATCCTTTACGTTCCTATTAAAAACAAACCCCACTGCATATAAAGTGCTAACAAGTCCCTGCAATAAAACAGTCAAAGGAAGATTTTGAGTAGCTGATGAAAGTTGCAGTTATTAAAAGCAAGATTCACAAGAAAAGAAAGTGGTTTTATGCAGAGGTTTTTTTTGATTGACTCAGAAAAGTAAGTGTCCTGCATTTGCGTAGAAATTGCATTCTGCTCATACACAGAAGGGTTAATGTGTCTAATCCATGCTCTGTTCAGTGGGATTTTTTTCATTAATCGTAGTTGTACAAATAATGCAGATTTTAAAAGAAATTAATGCTTGTTATTCTGTGAAGGAAGCACAGGAGAAAGTATTTTGATGTTCTGCCAGTGTTCAAAAGTTTCTCTTTAACTATGGTTTTAAGATGATAATGTCTGGGACTGTTTATATTGTCTTTAGTAGGATTTCTCCAACAAATACATGCCAGCCAAGGAGAACTCATTATGTGAAAACAGACATTGTAATGTATTTCCATGCATTAGGAAGATTTTTTTTCATAGTGGAGATGTGTTTTTGCAGGCATACACAGTTCTGAACCAGGTGCTAAATGCTAGATTTTTCAGAACAGCATAGACAGTTTCTCTCAGAAATTTTTACTGCAGTCAACATATTATCTACTTTAAATAAATTAAGGCCAAAAAAGGAACAGATTCCTTATATTGCCGATGAAGAGACTCAAACACAGTACTAGGTACCAGAGTTTTCACCGTCTGAACATCTCATTCTAATGCCAGTTATCTTAGCCCCAAAACAACTGGCTGTTGGTTGTGCTCACGTTCCCTCTGCTCAGGACAGCTGCTGTTCATGAACTGCTGATTTCCTATGTGCTTTTGTTTGGCTGTCAAGAATGATGCATAGCTATTAGAAATTAATTTCTGTCTGTTCTTCTAACATCCATTTGCAGTTCTCATGCAAGTGTATGCAAGGAAATTTCCAAAGGCATTGCTGGAAAGTGGGACCCAATGGACAATATTTTTTCTTGATGATTGATTTCTTGCCTGCTGTTTTTGCCTTTGAAAAATGTGCCCCATAGAATTTCTTCCTGTGGAAGTCCTACAAGAAAACAATTCCAAATGGAGTGATGGTAAAGCTAGAAGATACACTGTATTCAAGATAAAAGACTACATTTTTCTCTTAAGAGTCTAATTTAGGGGAAAAATTAAGAAGATCCTAACCCCAGATTTATTGGCCAGATGAAAAAGAGAGAATTGGAAGATACTGGGTACGGTTAAAAAGTCTACAAAATGTTTTTGAAAAAATCTGTGGATTGAAAATACTGGCATTAAAACAACTATAAATGTGTTACCTCAGTTTCAAACTCATTAAAATATTTTCGATCAGGCTTTCCATGTTCCAGTAAACAATTACCAGTATGGGTTGCAAAAAGAAAGACAGAAAGATTAAGGACACCTAAAAATATCTGACACTACATAATCATAAAATCATGCTACAAAGTGTAGCAACTTTGAGGATTGTGTAAGTGAATGGAATTCACTCTTGGGTCTATTTCTGAGGTTCACCATACCAGACTAGGAGCCAGTTCTTGCTCTGTGTGAGGCTGTTTCTTGGGTGTCGTGGAAGGGATCTCTTGAGGCCATGTGCCCAATCCCCATCCCCACCAGTTCAAGGCATAGTTGGCTAAAGCAAGTTCCTTAATACCTTGTCTGGTCATTTCTGAACATCTTCAAGGATGGAAACTCCGTAGCTTCTCTGTGCAACCAGATCCAGTGTTTGACCTCACCATAACAATGGGGGTTTTTTTCTTATGTTTAAATGGCATTTCCTGAATTTCAATTTATGCCCATTGCCTGTTGTCCATCCACTGGATACCACTGAGAAGAGTCTGGCTGCATCTTTATATACAGTGAGATTCTCACTCACCAGGTTTGCCGATGGCACCAAGCTGAGTGGTACAGTTGATGCAGGAGGGAAGGGATGCCATCCAGAGGTATGCTGACAGGCTTGAGCAGTGGGCCTGTGTGAACCTCATGAAATTCAACAAGGCCAAGTCCTACAACTTGGATTCCCCAATATCAATACAGACTGGAGAATGAAGGGATTGAGAGCAGGTCTGGGGAGAAGAATTTGAGGATAGATACAGGTAGGTGAAAAATCAGACATGACCCAGCAATGTGCACTTGCAGGCCAGAAGGCCAACCATATCTTTATCTGCATCAAAAGCAGCATGACCAGCAGGTTGAGGAGGTGATTCTGCCCCTCTGCTCTGGTCTCATAAGACCCCACTTGAGTACTGCACCCACTTCTGGAGTCCTCAATACACAAAAGACATGGATCTGTTTGAGCAGGTCCAGAAGAGGGCATGAAAATTATCAGAAGGAGAATGGAATACCTCTCCTGTGGAAAAAAAAAAAGAGCTGAAAGAAGTTGCTCAGCCTGGAGAAGAAAACGCTCCAGGGAAACCTTACTGTAGCCTTTCACTATATAAAGGGAGCTAATAAGAAAGGCAGAGAAAGACAAGACTTTGAGCAACCAGATCTGGTGACAGAGGCCCTTCCATTGACAGGGTGGTGTTGGATCTCTGAAGGTTCCATTCAACCCAAATCATTCTAGGGTTCTGTGATTCTATGATTCTATACAGGCAGGCAGTAACAGGACAAGGGGCAATGGCTTCTTTAGACTGAAAGAGGACAGGTTTAGACTAGATGTTAAGAAGAATTTCTTTACTCAAAGGGTGTTGAAGCACTAGGGTAGGTCGCTCACAGAAGTTGTGAATGGCTGGTTGCTGGAAGTGTTTGAGGCCAGATTGAGTGGGACCCTGTGAAACCTGATCTCGTGGGTGGTATCCCTGCCCATGGCGGGGGGCCTTGAGGGAGGGAGGGAGTGGAACCAGGTGAGCTTTGAGGTCCCAGCCAACCCAAACCATTCTGTGATTCTATTATTGTATACACCATTCAGATATACATAAACACTTGATAAGATCTTTGAGCCTTCTCTACTAAACTAAACCCCAGCCCTCTTGGTCTTTCCTCATTTAAGTATCAGTATATTTCCCTGACTCAACCGATACAAGCCTTCATTTCAATAAGAAGGGATGTTTTCGCAGGTCAGTGATACAATGCCAAAAATAATTTAGAGACTTGAGAAGTCATTTCAGAATTCTAGAATGTTCTTCCAGTTCCAAAGCCGAGTGTATAGCTTACTGTGTTGTGTTTGGTGTCTGGAGAGAAAATAAATCTGGAATGTTGGGGACTATTTCTCAGTTCAGATCTGTATTCTCCATTGTGGTGAAGAATGAGTCAAAAATCAAAGTTGGGTGTTTTTTTCCTTTCTTTTTCTATTTTTTTTTTAATTTCTGTAAGTTTTGTGTGCCTAGTTCCTTTTAAAAATCTCTTTAAAATCTGAATTTCATGACTGAAATCATATAGTAAATTAGAATTCACCAATTTCCATTAAATTCTGACTTCAGTTCTAGTATGTACATATATATACTTTACATGTATATATATGTGTAGATGTATGTAGATATAAATCAATAAAACCGTTATATTTTTTCATTGTTATTTTCTCTCTGGAGTTCTTCGGCAATTTCAATTGCCTGCCAGAGATAATACTTTGCATCGATAACCACTAATGAAATTCTGTATATTCTGATGAATATGAAGTCAGAATTGATTAAATTGATTAATGGACTGAATACATTTTGAAGAGTGAAGTGTAAATAACCAAAAAGTGGTGGTATAACTGGAATATTTTAACACATTTTTTCTAAATATTTCTACTAGATAAAAGCTCAAAGGAGCTGTTTATCCAAATGAGCAGCATACCACAGTTTTTACTCCCTTTTTGAAGTGATTTGACAGAAGCTGTAGGCTGATTAAGGCTATTTATAAGAAACCAAAGCAGGTCATAAAACATTTTATGCCATTCCCTTCAAGAATGGGAAGGAAAAATATTTCTTACTGAAATTGTGAAATAGGTGCTTAGAAACAAGTGTCACCCTAGAATCAGTTACCATAAAAACGCTTGAATCATGTCGTCCTTGTAGCAAGCATTTTCTGTTGCAAACGTACAAATCTGGACTGGATGACCACTATTCTTCTTTTGAAAAATTGTGACATTTGAACAGTAAAGTCACATCTATTCTTTTAATTCGCAGCAATAAGGTTTTACAGGTATCCTGTGGTGTGCAACAATCAGGAAATCCAAAGTAGGTACAAATAAATGTCATTTCTGTTTCTTCATGCAAGTTTTACCATTCTACTCTGCAGAACTGCTGCACCTACCAACCAGCAAACACCGATACAGTGATTTGTGAGTAGGGACAATCTCATCTTCCATGTGAGAGAGGTGTTTTTCTGATGTCTGCTCAAGTCATGTGCTCACATCCAAGCCAACGGGACACTGTGTTTAGCTCAGTGTTGACATCATTACCAGGAGTGTTAATATACTTTGCCTGTCAGCACTGCCTTAACTGAAGCTATGCAGCATTAAATCTGTAATGTGAACTCTGAGTGGCGTGCTGAGTTCCGTGTCTTTTGTTTTGCAAATGAAGTCATTTCATACCACTGCATTTAACCTTATGGTGTTTTTGGTTTATTGGGATACTGAATAAAGATCAGGCAGGATTGGACCTTTGTGAGTAAATCTCTAAATATCCTTGTTGTAGCAAGCAGTGGTGGTTACTGAGCAGATGCTGCTCTTTTGTTCTAGTTAGTTATCAGACAGTGCCATGTCAGGACACTTGGTTGTTGGTTTTTTTCTCAAGCAAAACCAAGGTCCTAGTTAAAAATCTGATCAGAGAATGAAAAGTGTATCTTGAAAAATAATTTTAAAAAATAATTTTAAAAAGCAGATCCTTATGTGTCAGACTGACAACTGGAAAATTTCCACTTATAGGCCGAAAAAGAAACCAATTTATGAGTGTCATGCAACTAGTAAATTAAGAACTTGATTTCCTTGGGAATACTGTAACATGAGATGCTTGAGATACTGCAGCATTTCAGTGTATAAATTTAGATTCCGAGTATCACAGGTCAAGTGGAAACACAGGGATGATAGGCAACAGAGTAGCAGTCAGCACAGCTGTGTGGTGCAGAGTATGAGCATGAAAGCAGTTACAATCACTTGGAATTTTAGAAGCAAACTTTAACAACAGTTCTGAAATGGAGCTAAGCTAAATTTCTTTCATTTATACTTTCATACCTGCAATGTATCTGTATCTAAGCTAACAGCCCCTGATAATATTCTTGTAGCAGTTTTTAGATGCGATAATGTATTGAGAATTTATTTCCAGAAAGGATATTGTACTCCAGATCCCTTGCTGGCAGTATTATGTAATTTCTGTATTTTAATAATTTTTCCAGTAGATGGCAGTAGCAGCTTATTGGCTGATAAAATAACACCATCATGGTGCATTATATGAACATACAGCAGTAAAACCCAAATATGTTCCTATGTAGGTACTTAAGACACAACCAATCTGTAATTGTGTCTGTTACAAATGTGTCACCTCTTTGACATATCTGAGCATGAAATCTTTTCTGAATATTTTCCTTTTGAGTCTGTTGGTTTGCTTAGAAATATCTGATAGCGTAAAACTAATAAAGCTGTTAGAACGCTACTAAGGGTTAAGGACAAATATATCTCAAAGCATGCTTGGTTCTGAGGTCATTGGAGTATGCCCACATATAAAAACTGTTGTGGGTTACTCTAAGTTGATGAATTTTACAATGTCTTGCATTCAAATGCTTTATTGTAAATTATCTGACATTAAATGGTGCTTTTAGGATTGGAATTTTACTCAAATAATATTACAGGTTTTCTTGTGCCAAAATTGATATGGATTATTCTGCATTGCGAAACATGTCATGTTGCAAGACTGTCAAAATCTACCACTGTTTTTCTGGTTTGTTTTGCTGCTTCTAGGCTTTCTGTCTATCCGTGTTGCCTTTTCTGTCCTCAAGGCATGGTACAGAAATTGTTATTGTGCTGTTTAAACACTGATCTGAAGACTTTTATGTGGTTGTGCCTAATTCATAAGTTCACAAACCAAAGCTCTTGGTGCTTCAACTGCCATGTATGATGTCAGATGATGTCACATTCTGAGAAGCTTGGAAAGAAAAATTTTTTTCACCAGAATGACTTGTATTATTTTAACTGACCTGCAGTTGTATAAACAGTCACCATTATACAGATGAAGGAATACATGGGATTAAATTTGGTTTTGCCAAATATCTCGTAAGAAGATTTTGGATAAGAATTACAGTGATCTGGTGTTTTTTCAAAAAGCTTGATGGTATCTTGCTAACTGGGCTTTGGCAGTCTCAGTAACACAAACACGAGAATGTCAGACACACTGGATCTCAGAAACCCCTAAAGAGACATGGGGAACTAGAAGACCCTGGAAAACACTGAAGAATCGACCTGAACCACAAGAAGAGGACAAAATGAAGGCATAGGGTCAAATCCAGTAAATAGAAATTGATACAGTGGTATTCAACTTCAGCGTAGGAGGGTAGGGAGGTTTAAATAACTTAATGGCACTAACACATTTTTCCAGCCTTTTTTTGTTTCATGAATTAAGTGCCTTTCCTACTACCGTGCCTGCATCCTGGCTTCTGTTCAGCTGTCGTCTGCACCACCTGTAAGCACAGCATCCCACTCTGTCTGGGATCATGGTGCTTCACCTTTCTGCCGAGCTGACTGATTCTCTGAGAAGGGTGTTATTCAGGTGACAGTTTTAAAGACAGACATACAGAGAAGACTGAGTGATATCTTTGAGAGGATCAAAGAGCACACACAACTCAGCTTTTCACTAATACGCTGTCAGTACGTGTCTTTAAAATATTCACAGGAACATCCAGTTTATCAGTGGTGGTTCATTTCTCTGGGTTGGCAAGGCAACCAGTTTTTACTGTGAAGCTTCATATCCCACCTGGGGAGTAGCTATGCGTGTGAGGAAGGTAACTTTTTCTCCTTTTTGCCTTCTAGCTGTAATGCCATGAAAAAGAAAGGGTGGGGAGGGTGAAGGGGTAATGAATGATGATGTGAAGGCAAACAACTTCTTAACATACATACCAAAGTAGTCACTTGAATCTAGACAGTGCTATGAAAACCTAGGACAAGATTTTTATAAGATAAGTTAATTTTTTGGTATTGCTTTCTCATGAATAAAAGACTTGACATTTTCTTCTTACTGTTTTGGATCATTGATCCTCCTTTTATTTCATCATCATAACATATTCAAAGACTCTGAAATAACATGAGAACTTCAACCTTGTTACAAGATCTGTATTACAAACTACACATGAATGTGCAGAAAAATAACATTAAATGTGATAACACTTATCGAATCTGATTAAACTATGATAAACAATACACTGAGCTAAGAAGACGTAGCATTTCTAAGACATGTCTTCTATGGAAAAAATGTATACTGAGGAAAAGCTGAAATTAGTACCAGTGTGTGAGTACAAAACATTCCTCATTGTTTGATTTTGTGTCATTTTACTGAGTTCTCCTTTCTGACGTACCAGGCTTGCTTTTCTCCTGTTCTCTTTGCAAGGTTCTTTCTTACTTGCCCTCCTAAGCTTCTGCAAAACACATCCAGCAGCAATCAAAGGGAACATGTTTGGGTTTTTTTTCACCTCTGGAATCTTGGTCTTTCAGTCTTGTAGATATGGCACTGTATTATGTCTTGGTCTTTCCTATATGTCTCATTACTGTACGTGAATTTTTGCATATGCAGACCAAACACTGGTATACCACAGAGGAAGATTTTTCTCTGTTTATGAACCTTGGAGTATAGAGTTAAAAAAAAACCCCAAACATTTTGACAATCAATAGACTTCTTTGATTTAGAGAATGTCAGCTCTGTAAAATGATTTCTTTTCGACTGAGCCTGAAGCCACTGCCTTCCTTTGCAGGTCATCCTGATTCACAAGTTACTCTCCACTTTGTATATGCTGGCAACAACTGTCTGTGTTCATCATAATTTGCTCCTGACTGCCTGAATTCACTACGGAAAAGAAACAGGGTAATAGAACCAAGATGGCAATAAGACAAATAGAAGGGAAACTGCTAATGACAGAGGAGCTTCAAGGTTAAATGAATTTGTAACAGTTGGTGGGGCCTGCTAGGCAGTGGGAGTGTGCACAACAAGCTTTGTACAAATCAAGTCAGACAACAAAAAATGAGTAGAGTCCAGCACAATGGTCACAGACATATCATATCGTGTCCTGCTCCATGTGTTGTGATAAGTATGACAGAGGCAACGTGGGTCACCAGTGAGCAGCATCCTGTAATAGGTCATTTCCATGTGGACACTGCAATTAAAAAGGCAAAGTCTGGCTTTGGACCACTTAGATACCCTTGACTCCTGAACAATGACCAGCTGTCCCACTCTCATAGGTATCTTTCACATCCTCAGCAAATATGGATCACTCCTACTATTTCAGGCACACTGCTGAAGATTTGCTTCTCTGAGTGGAGAGAGAGAGACGAGGTAGAAAAATTGTGCTGGCCTCACCTTGAACTCTCCTCACACCTGCTCAAAACAGGCCTATAGAAAGCAAAAGTTCTCTTAGGCAAGACCTGGCAAGCTGCCCAAGATGTCAAAATGATTTGCTGTGACCCTGCTCTGTGACAACTCAATCAAATACTAGGTCCTGTGCAACTTGCCAGTCTGGATGAATATTGCAGTGTCAATGACATATTTCTAGTGAACACTGTATCTTTCAAATTGTTGGACTAGAAATATGACAGGTCATTGGCTTCTAGACTAATCCTTTCACACAAATTCTGCACAGTTGGCTGTCTGACCTTCCTGACACTGGTAGTGTCAAGTTCCTGAAACACAAAGAAAACTTAAACTTTGGCAGACACCACGAAGTTCTCCACTGCCACAACAGACTGACCTTTTCCACTCTAGGTAAGTGTTTATCTCATGTGCATACACGGCTTGATTTCCTGGAAGGAATATTTAGAATACATGTAAACTTTGTTGGAATGCACTGCTTGTTCTGGAGATGATAGCATTTCTCTAGGTGTATGAATCCATGCTTTATGTGTAAATCACTTAGTTGCTGAGATAAGCAAGGAGGTTACTACTTCCAAGCGGGAGTAGTTGGCTCCTAGTGGTCACCTAGCTCCTAGGCTATTCACAGCCTCTAAAATCTGTTTACAGAGCTGTTTGTATGAACACTCCCTATCCTTTTCATTCATACATTTTATCCTGATCCCATCTGAGCTTGTTTTACTGTGAGATTTACACTCAGTCTGGAGTATGTGAACAAACATATTGCTCCAATGAAGACAGAATTTCTTATTTTCCAAAGATTGGCTGTGTGATAAACATCACTTAGTTTGAATCAGAATTTAAAATTCTGACTTAGTGCAGGAATGGTGTAAGTGCAAAAATGCCACTAAAGTGTTTCATTATACAGTAATTTGAAGAATTAATTCTGGTTCTTTTTCTTTGCCCTCAAAAAAAATTTATTTTATGGCAGCTCTGAGTAGTTTTCTGCTATAAAAAGATGGGTTATTCCTAAATGTCACAAGTCAAGCAGACAAGGCAGAAGGACAGATTGGCTGAAGACGGATCTTGGAAAAAAGACAGAAAAGGAAGGTTATGTCCAGTGGAAGCAATGTCAGGTGACATGGGAACAATGCAGAGATATTACTTGCTGGTGTAGGGAGAAAATTTGTGTGGCCAAGACTCGGTTAGAGATGAAGCTGGCAAGAACTGTGCAGGGGCAATAAAAAGAGTTTTTTTCAAAAAAGTTAATGGCAGAAGACAGTTACAGCCCATTACAGGATGGGGATGGTCATCTCACAAACAGGAACAGAGACAAACTGTCAGGAAAATTAATCCACAAACACCAGAGGTTTATGTCCAAAAAGGAGACAGAGGAGTCCTGTTACTCTGTTTGAATAAAGGGAGAGGCCATGGGGCATTCCCTTGGGGTCTGTCAAATTTTTGGAGGGCGCAGCCTCCTATTTATCCTAATCTCCCGGCCACGTTTCCCTCTCTCTTTCCCCACTGGCTGAGGTACTTGAGAGGTACAGACTTTCCGAAATGCCTAATACCTAAGACTCCCTTCTAATGTATAACCACCCTTCTTTTTTTTTTTTAATTTTTTTTCTTTAGTTCTTATGGAATTTTTGGTTCTTCCCGTTGTTTCTTTCATCTCTCAATATCCAATTTCATTTATCAGCAGACCTACAGTTTGTTTGTAAAGACAAATCTCTTTCTTTCCATTCATCAATCAGTGGAATCCTTCCCATTGTTTCTTTTATCTCTCCATGCTAGTTTTATCTCCCAGCAAGCCCACGGCTTGTTTGTAAAGACAAGTCCCTTATTCCTTTCAAAACTAAGTGTTTAATGCATTCTGTGCCTCTGTCTTCAACACGGATCAGAGTTGGACTCGATGACCCTGATCGATCCCTTCCAAATCAGCATATTCTGTGGTTCTATGATTCTGTTATTTCTGTCATTCTGTGTATCCACCTAGCCCCAAGGTGTGGAAACATGAACAGCTCTAGCAGCTAAAGCCTTTACAGTGTTTTTCAGTTTTTCTCTAATATATTTTAAGATGAGGAAAGGGCATGAACATACTAGTGTGCTATGGGGCATAACTAGCAAATATTTGTGATCCGTGAGTGATTGTGAGGAAGACAAGGGTCCTGTGATGAATCTAGATTCTCAATAGTCTGCTGCTCCCTGCTATAGCATGTCGCAGTAGATGGAAGCACTCAGTATTGAACACCATATATGTGTTAATTGTGCTGTTTACTGNTGGGCTGGCCACCCATGGCCAGTTTTTAGATCCTCCTGGCCCTCCGCAGACCCAACAGTTGCTAAGGTTAAAGGTTTTTGCTACTTCTTCTCCTAAGGCTAAAAAATTATTCTCCTACTTTTGGTCCAAACCTAACTGACAATATTAAGATTAATTAAGATAGTAAGATTATTAAGAGAAACTTTCTAATGGTGTAATCTAATCTCCTAACCTAATTTTCACTTTCACGTGTTCTTCTGCACCACCTTTGGCGAGTGAAGGCACAGAAACAGCTTAACATAAAGTAAACAATGACAACAAGGATTAGCCCCCCAGTGACTGGAGATCTGAAGGAGGGATGCTCATACAGATTATTTCAGCAGACAGTCTGTGGGTAAGCACACGAGGCTTCCCCCGATGTTGACGCACTGGCTACTGCTCCAGTCCACTCCTGCGGAGTGTCAGTCGTGGCCTCCTGTCCTTCTCCTCCAGCTGAGATGTCCAAATCTCCGGGGCATCGGAGACCTTGACTCGTGTGTCATGGGTCCATCCGTGTTCAGCTGTCCTGGTGACTGTTTCTGTGGTCAGTAACACTTGGAAAGGTTCACACCACTTTGCCACGAGTGGTGCTTTTTTCCACTCCTTAACTAGGACCCAATCTCCTGGCTGGATGTTGTGAACAGCAAAGTCCAAGGGCAGGGTCTGTGCCAGCTGAACTTCCTGTCTAAGAGATTTCACAAGAGACAGTATCTGGGCCACATATTGTTTTAAATATACATCACTTATCTCTACCCCCCCACTAGGTTGAGAATTCCCAGGGTAAGGAATTCCAAACATCAATTCAAAGGGAGATAACTGGATATCTCCCCTGGGTCTGGGCCTTATTCTTGCTAAAGCCAGTGGTAAGAGCCGTACCCATGGCATCTTGGTTTCTATCACTAGCTTCAAAAGGTGTTTGTTTATTTCTCCATTCATCCTTTCAACTTGGCCTGAGATCTGGGGGTGCCAGGGTGTATGGAGGTTCCATTGTATTCCTAAAGCAGTCATAATCCCTTAAAGAATTTTTCCTGTAAAATTGTCACCGAAACTGCGGGAAAAACAAAAGCCCTCCGACAACATTTTTAATGTTAGAGAGTCAAGGCATTACTTTATTGTCTGGCCAGGATGTACCACAGAAATCATCTTATCCACACATAGCCAGGGTGTGCAGAGAGAATCATTCCATGATACATGACATTTTCTAGATTTTTCAGAACTTTTATACAGTCAAAACTCATAGAAACAAATTGGATCAGTGTTCATTGGTCTCAAATGATGTAGTTGTTAGTATTTGGTTTCTTATTGGATCCAGGTTTCTTCGCCTCCGATGCTAATTAGGTCTTCTTCTTTATCTCTCTTTTCTTAGACTAGGTGTCTCCGACCAGCCAGGGGTGAGGTTTGGAGCTGATGTTCTGTTACTGGCCGCTGATAGCCCTTGTCTTTTGGGCTGCTCCCAGTGTGTTGAGATGTTAAGTTCATCAGGCCTCACCTAGAGGAACAATGCCCCGGAAAGAAACTTCAGTTCCCTTCCCCGGAGGCAAAGGCAAACAAAACCTTTGACTAAAGTTACACAAAAATTTTTAAACTGGTATATTTTCCAACAAAATGAGTTTCCCTGAGTCTATTGCTTCCATAATCCCATATCTTGGAACTATTTGCTCCAAAAATACTTTAATACCTGATCCTGTAGTTGCTGAAACAGCTGGAAATGCTTCTGGCCACCCTATTAGCTGGCATACTATTACCACAACATATTTAAACCTTGCCACTTGGGATATTTCAGTAAAATCCACCTGGCATCTCTGGAAGGGATGTACAGCCCAAGGCCTCCCTCCCCTGGCAATTTTCTTTATAGCCCTGTTACTGGTTTTAGCACAAATCAAACAACCCTCAGTAGCTCGCTTTGCCAGTGTAAAAAGACCCACAGCAGTATACATTTTGACGAAGGCTGCTGCCAGTCCTTGGGAGCCCCAATGACTCCTTTAATTAAGTTGTTTTAATAACTGTAAGGCCAGGGCTTTTGGTATCCACTGTTTACCATCCCTTGTAAGCCAATTATCCCCTCTTTCCTTTGCCCCACTCCTTTTAATTATCTCAATCTCCTCTGGTGGAAAAGACAGTACTCTGGCAGCGGTGGGGTTACTGGGAGCAAGAGGAGGATCTTAGAGATCTCTGGCAACAACGCAGCTGCCGCGGCACTAATACAGTTCGGCTGGCTTGAGGACCACTAGTGCCGGGCACCCACCCACGCGGAGAGAGTGGCAGAGGCTGCTCGCGGGCACGTTGGCGAGGTTCCAGCCTGGACTCGCCTAACCCACCGATGGTCTAGGCGCGCTGAGGAGGTAGGAACGAGGCGGAGGGAACTTCTGCGTGGGAGAGCAGGAGTGAGTTTAATCATCTCGGAAGTCCCGTGCGGAAGCCCGAGGGAGACTGTTACACGGACACTTTATCCTTTCCACAGTGGGAGTGGAGAATACAAGATAACCAATGAGGCAGAGACGCGGGGTTTGAATTCTCGCGGGCAAGGGCTACAGAACCAATGGGAAGTACCGTGGGAGGAGAGGAATACCGGGGGCCAACGGGGGACCGAGGTATACAGAACTTTCCAGAGGGAGAAACCAAATACAGGGGAAAAAGGGGGAGATAGCAGCGGCCAGGTATGGGGGGTGATCTGTATACCTCGCACAGCCCTCTGGGCACTCACAGGGCTCCCAGGCTGCGTGGGTATTAATCCAGTGCAGCTGCGATGGTTTTGCTGGCCGGGGGATCGGCCATAGCACATGCAGCTTTCCGAGCTTCTTCATCAGCCAGTCGATTACCTGTTGCCTCCTCTGAGCACCCTGACTGATGTCCTCTGATGTGTATAATTGCCACTCTCTTTGGTAAATTCACCACCTCCAATAGGCGAGAAATTAAGTTCTCATGAGCTAACGTTTTCCCCCTGCAGGTTAATAAACTTCTTTCTTCCCACAGTTTCCCAAATGCATGTACCACCCCATAGGCATATTTCGAATCAGTAAAAACGTTCACTATCTTGTCCCGATATTCACAGGCACTCACAAGCACACGCAGCTCCGCTGTCTGAGCTGACCGTGTGGACGGTAACCTCCTCCCTTCCTCTAATTCCCTTCTATTAACGATAGCGTAACCTGTAACTCGCTTCCCTTCCACCACTCTTGAAGACCCATCAATAAACACATTTTCTCCTTCAGGCCAGGGAGTGTCTCGTAAATCTTCCCTAGCCCGGGGCTGGAGATCTATCACCTGAATGCAGTCATGGGGGTCTTCCCGGCCCCCGTCTTCACGGCTGTTCAAACAGGAGGCTGGGTTAAACCCTTTCCCACTTTTCAATTCTAAATCCTCCTGTTCTATTAAACAAGATTCATACTGTAATAACCGAGCAGTGGTCATCCACTTAAAGGCTCTTTCAGTTAACATAGCTTTAACCTGATGTGAAACTTTAACAATCAGATACCCTCCCCTTGTCAGTTTTGGGCCTCAGTTACCATTAAGGCCGTGGCTGCACAGTTCTGCAGACAATGGGGCCAGCCTCTGGCCACCGGCTCTAAGAGCTTAGAGAAATAAGCAACAGGCTGCTGTGTTCCCCTGTGCTTTTGCAGCAAAATTCCTTTAGCATGTCCCTATTTAACATCCACATATACCTCAAATTCCTTTTCTGGGTCTGGAGGAGCTAAGACTGGGGCATTAACTAATTTGTCTTTTAATTTTCTAGAGCTTTGCTCTCCTTCTGGTGTCCATACCATGACATTAGGACTATCTGGGGTTAAAAAGTCATATAAAGGTCTGGCCAAAACAGAAAAATCTTCCATCCATGCTCTGCAGTACCCCACCAACCCTAAAAACTGCCATAGCTCCTTTTTTTTGTCTGGGGTAATGGTACTTGTAAAATTCCTTGTATTCTTTCTGGATCAATACACCATAACCCTCCAGTCAAATGTGTCCCAAATATTTAACCTTTTTCTCTACCAGCTGCGCCTTCTTTTCAGACACTCTAAGTCCCTTTCTAGCAAGAAAATTAAACAGCTTCACAGTAGCCTCTTCAACCACCTTTTCCTGTTCTCCTGATAAAATCCACATACTGCAAAAACCTAATTCCCAAGGGTAGGGTAAACTATCTCAATATTTTCTGCAAGGCTTGCCCAAATAAAACTGGTGACTGTATATCCCTGCGGGAGGACTGTCCATGTTAATTGTTGTTTTACCATTTTCCCTCCTCCTTCCTGTTCTCTCTCANCCAGCTGCGCCTTCTTTTCAGACACTCTAAGTCCCTTTCTAGCAAGAAAATTAAACAGCTTCACAGTAGCCTCTTCAACCACCTTTTCCTGTTCTCCTGATAAAATCCACATACTGCAAAAACCTAATTCCCAAGGGTAGGGTAAACTATCTCAATATTTTCTGCAAGGCTTGCCCAAATAAAACTGGTGACTGTATATCCCTGCGGGAGGACTGTCCATGTTAATTGTTGTTTTACCATTTTCCCTCCTCCTTCCTGTTCTCTCTCAAAGGCAAAATACTGTTTATTGTCCTCTGTAATCGGACACCCCCAGGAAGCATCCCTCAAATCCAGTACTGAATAATACTGATGTGAAGAAGGGATTTGATTCAGGATGGTATAGGGGTCTGGAACTGTGAGATGCCTTGGTCTGACAATTTCAGTTATTATTCTTAAATCCTGCACCATTCTGTAGGTTCCATCTGGTTTCTTAACCAGCATGATAGGAGTGTTATAGGGAGACATCCCTGGCTCCAACAGACCTGCCTTTAGCAGGGACTCAATAACAGGCTGTAACCCCTTTCCCTCCCTTGAAAGAGGGTATGGCTTTTTGGACACCACTTGTCCCGGTTGCTTCAAAGTAATTTGGAGAGGCTCTAGATCTAATTTTCCATATTTCTCTGGAGCTGCTCACACTTCTGGGTTTATTTCAGCATAAGCCTTCTCAGACATTTTACACAAAGTTACCACACGTTTAGCCCTGTAAGAGGCTTTGTTAGCCTCTGTATCATTTTCACAATACTGATTTGCATTCCCACTTTAGCCATCAAATCCTTTCCCAGTAAATTACAATCACAATCAGGAACAAACAGGAATTATGCATTTCAAACCCATCTCCCACATCTACTAATAGCGGTTCAATAAAATGCACTCGCTCATCCTTTCCACTCACTCTTTGAATAATCAAAGATCTTTTTGACAATTTTCCCTCCTTAGGGATAAAATTTAAGGCAGGTCCGGATCAAGAGGAGGTGTGTTTCCTGGTAGACACAAGGGCCTCTCGACCACTTTAAAAGTTAGCAGGGGCTCCAGTGTGGTAGGTCCCTGGTATAATGGGAGCCCCTGACACCCCTAACAATCCATCTCCATTATCCTCTGGACTTCCTCCTCCTGAGAGTCCAGCTGTCTCTGCAGACAGTCCTGCTTTCAGTGTCCCTCTGCCCTGCAGACACACACTAATTCCTTCGCTACCGCTGAGGAGGAAATGCTTCTGCCACTTCCTTGTGGCCGAACCTGTCCCTTCTACCCCGGGGGACTCCTTGGGTCCTGAGGTTTATCCCTCCAGGGCCATAAAAACTCTGCCATCACCTTTGCTTTTGCTTTCGCCTTTTTTTCATCCCTTCTTACATACACTTGCTATACATTTTTAACCAGTTTATCCAGGGGCTTATTCTGCCCTTTCTCTAGTCACCCCCACTATTGCCTGTGGGTACTCATTCTCCCACAGCTCAAAATCATTTCTTTCTCCAGTGAACCAAACAAAATCCTTAAAAGAAAATTCTAATCCTTCCACCTACAATCTGCATTTCCCGGATATTCCTTCTTCATCCTCTTTGTGCTCACTCTCTTTATCACACACCATACACCAGGTCTCTGTCCTGCTGCGGTGTCCAAACGCGGCTCTTCCCCCGGCACTCCCGGCGGGCACAGCCGGCAGCACCGCAGCCAGCTGGGGCATCCCGCAGCCTCGTGGGGGCCGGGGGTCACTGCTGCCCCTGCCCGGGGGTGGCAGGGTCAGGCACTGCCCGGCACTGAGCCCTGGCTGCCCCACAGCCCCCACGGGCCCCCAGCCCGTGCTCCCGGTCCCGCACCTCCACACTCGGTCCTGCTGCTCCTTGCCTCAACCATACTAACACTATTTGTCCATCTCCAGTTGTCAAGACTCTTTCTCGACTCCGCTTATTGCCCCCTCTGGGCATGGATTGTCGAGACCCCTTATCGACTTTCCCTTATTGCCCCCTTTGGGCATCCATGTCTTCTGGGAGAATGTGTAAACCAACTCCACATTCTTCCAAGGGATTCTTCGGAGATATTCTGGGATCGTCATCCCTTTTGCTGGGGCCCCTTCCCGGCTTTACCTTTGCTACCCTCTCTGGGTGCCTTATCTTACCTCTGCTACCGTCCATGGGTGCCCTCTCAGGTTTACTCCCCAAAGATCCCATTTTACTCACCAGTGAGATTTTCAGTGGTCCTTCCCTGTGGACTCTTCACAGACCCTCCTGGTCCACCACTCATCTGTCTCCTGGACAGTCTCGGGAACCCAATCAATTGCCCGGTGCCAGCTGCCACCAAGGAGAGCTGATCACCGAAACTGGGTGAGGCACGCCTTCAGCTCCGCTCGCTGCCCACTGGCCCTGGATTGTGGAAATATCCCAGACAAACCCCCAAATTGTCAGGAAAATTAATCCACAGATACCAGAGGTTTATGTCCAAAAAGGAGACAGAGGAGTCCTGTTACTCTGTTTGAATAAAGGGAGAGGCCATGGGGCATTCCCTTGGGGTCTGTCAAATTTTTGGAGGGCGCAGCCTCCTATTTATCCTAATCTCCCGGCCACGTTTCCCTCTCTCTTTCCCCACTGGCTGAGGTACTTGAGAGGTACAGACTTTCCGAAATGCCTAATACCTAAGACTCCCTTCTAATGTATAACCACCCTTCTTTTTTTTTTTTAAATTTTTCTTTAGTTCTTATGGAATTTTTGGTTCTTCCCATTGTTTCTTTCATCTCTCAATATCCAATTTCATTTATCAGCAGACCTACAGTTCGTTTGTAAAGACAAATCTCTTTCTTTCCATTCATCAATCAGTGGAATCCTTCCCATTGTTTCTTTTATCTCTCCATGCTAGTTTTATCTCCCAGCAAGCCCACGGCTTGTTTGTAAAGACAAGTCCCTTATTCCTTTCAAAACTAAGTGTTTAATGCATTCTGTGCCTCTGTCTTCAACACGGATCAGAGTTGGACTCGATGACCCTGATCGATCCCTTCCAAATCAGCATATTCTGTGGTTCTATGATTCTGTTATTTCTGTCATTCTGTGTATCCACCTAGCCCCAAGGTGTGGAAACATGAACAGCTCTAGCAGCTAAAGCCTTTACAGTGTTTTTCAGTTTTTCTCTAATATATTTTAAGATGAGGAAAGGGCATGAACATACTAGTGTGCTATGGGGCATAACTAGCAAATATTTGTGATCCGTGAGTGATTGTGAGGAAGACAAGGGTCCTGTGATGAATCTAGATTCTCAATAGTCTGCTGCTCCCTGCTATAGCATGTCGCAGTAGATGGAAGCACTCAGTATTGAACACCATATATGTGTTAATTGTGCTGTTTACTGTCACAAAGTTCTTTAAAAACCCAATCAGATGCACTGGGACCAGCGTGAAGAGTAATTAAAATGGTATTGTTCCTCCTTCATTGTCATGAACTCTAGAGGTGCTTGAGGTTGGGCCAGGAAACTGATAATTCCTAAGGCAGAGCAGCTGTTTTGTTCCTATAGTCCTTGCAAATGGATCTGGAGCCTATCTAATCACATTTTTTTCTTGACCACAGAGAATTCACTTGGGATAGTTCGGAGATCAGCACTGTCTTTCAGGACTGTGACATTCAATTTGAATGCAGATTCAGCAGGTGCTAAACAGGTGAAAACAGCTCAGCTGACAGCAGTTGCAAACTTAATGAAATGACAGGTGGGAAAAAGGAACATTTGCCTCAGTTAAAAAATATATTTCAGTAATCAGCTAATACAGCTGTGAGGGCATGGTCTTTTGTCAGCAAAGAAACAACTGAGACAAGTTTCAGGCAAATTCTGACTCTTGAAAAAATAGATTTTTCAGGTATGTAGACAAGTCACTAACTTGTATCCTTTCAGGAGTTAAAGAAAATTCCTGCTTTTGTTTTTTCACCAGTAGAGCAAGAGGTTATTTTATTTAAAAGGGAAAAAACCCATTGAACTAGTGTTCAACTCAACTAGTTGAGTAATTCACTTAGTTTATGAAATCAAAAAGCAGCCAAGGACTTCTGCTTGAGCAATAAACTAGGGCTTTTCTTTAATTGTAAGACTCACATGTTCACAATGGTGCAACACTGACTGAAACTACATTAAAGACAGTCTCTCTCCATCTCTATGTGGATGTGAAATGTAATATTTTTAGTTTTGTGTAACCAAAGATCTTTGTTTAGCAAAATATTTTTTTTTTAGCAAGATCGTAATTACAGAAATGCTGAACAAACCTGGTATCAGAGTTTTTCATGAGAACTTGAGATTTTGACCTTTATTTTTCCATCCTTCAACAAGAGGCAAAACCTTATGAGCATTTCTCTATGTCAGATGTCTGGTTTTGAATCAGAACTCCTTGATTTGGTACTCTGAGCAGAAGAGATCCAGACATCTCTCCTTGTAGAAACTTGGGATCCTAATGGAAACATTACACCCACAATGAGATTTGATGAATTGCAGTGCTGGAAATTTGTTGGTCATCTGCAGCCGGAAAGCATGAGATTTGGAAAAGGGGAAACTGGTAAGCCATCTTTGCTAAATAAGGTTCTTCCCTACTATGCTGTCATCTTATAAAATCATATATTTCAGGAAGTTCTCGTTCCCATTTACTAAAAGGCCTCCTAAAGTATATAATTCAGTTCCATTTAATATGTGTTTAGCTAGCTTGAAAAATAATGCATTTTAAGCTTCCATGTGAACTGCATTTAATCATTGCCAAGTCTGCACAGACCAGCTCCTGCTGATCTAAGGGTTTCATTGCAAGCTGTATGAATTGTTACAGGATACTCTCTTGAGACCACAGTATATGTTGATTAAAATATCAAAATGTGTATGTTCTTACATTCTAGTATCAGAGATATAATTTACTGATGTCTAGTAAGACAATTGACAGCACATTCAGTGAATCAGACAGAAAACCAAGATTGTCCCTGCTCCAGAGTTTAATACTTTCGAAAAGAAAATACATAAATATTAGTAACAGGAAACTGCTGTTGTACAAACACTGTTATAACCTCTGCAACAATTAAGATGTAGGAAGCACTTAGGATTTTACTCGTATGTGCACATCCAGACACAGGCACATCGCCTTGTATATGAGTCTAAATGTTCTAAGAATTCTTGCATTTTTGGCTCAATATGTTTCAGATACAAGCTTTGAATACCCCACCTAACTTGCGGGAAATCCTTTCTCTGTGTTTACAGATGGAGATTTTTGTGTTTACATCATGTAAACCGAGAACAATGGTGGCTTTTTTTTCAATTCTTTTTATCTCTTGGAATTGTTAGAGGTCCCACAGCTCTGCTGTCACTAGGTCACTTACATAGTTTAGCTTTTCCCTGTTGTGTGTGC
This sequence comes from Rhagologus leucostigma, assembly GCA_013397725.1. Lineage (NCBI taxonomy): Eukaryota > Metazoa > Chordata > Aves > Passeriformes > Rhagologus > Rhagologus leucostigma. The sequence goes on from VZTD01000670.1 coordinate 61,457, forward strand.
TGTAACAGAGCACCTCTGCTTCCATACTTAAGGTCAGACTTCAAAGGATTCATCCAGTTCTTAAAGCTGACTGAAGCATTGCATTTTTATAGAAAAAGTAAAAAACAATTTTCTGTTCTAGACACAGTTTTTCAGCTGATATAACTTTACCGAAATACCTTGGCTTGCTTTGCTAAGGTGCATAGTAATGGCAGAGGGATGTGGTTTCACTTGCATTTGGTGACAGGCTTTCCTGTCACATGTCCTGCATTAAGTTAAACGGCAAGGACATGCTTCTGCATTGGTAGCACATTGCTTAAGACCACAGACACAGCCTGATTGCAGCCATCCCTCCTTAGGACCTGTAGTTTCATTAGCAATGACCGGGACACGGAGCAGGGCTGGTCTGCTCTCAGCTCAGTTTTTGATGTAGCCAGTGAATTTAGGCAATCTTCTTTATGTCATTGTATCTTGATTTGCAAATGATAATGATTTAGACCTCTTTCCACAGCATATTAAAAAATTCTGCGCAAGAATTATTGTAAGAGTGTTGTTCAGTTTCTCTTTTTATGAAAACCCAGGGTCTAAGTAGCCTCATCATGGCAATCACAGACATTTTTTTATCCCAGGGACTTTATGTTAAATAAAATATACACATAGGTAGAAATAGAAACATATCACTCAGACACCTAGATTCTTTATTGATCACTTTTTAAAATTTTGATTTTTAGTTGGATTGTAATGTGAATTTGGCTAAAAGATGATGTGATGTGTACAGATGATGAATGCGAAAATGCTTCTATTGAGAAGAGATTATAATTTACACAAGAACATTTACAAATCATGGCATACATATAACCTTGCAAGAAATAATTTGTTTAAGTTTAAAAAAATTACTTATTGCTCAAGCTTAAAAAAATTATTTCTTGCCAGTAATTGTAGTAGTGTTAGAACCTGAATCATGAAACAGAACTTCAAATTTTGTTCATTCATGTGTTGGTGAGCAGTACTGTGCAATTCATCTAGGAAAATGGAAAGTGATCTTAAAATCTTTCTAAACTATTAGTTCTTACTAGAAGGTAACTCACATACTTTCTAGAAAAGTCCAAAGAAATAGCTGGGCAGCAAATGTGTAAAGATGACTCATCTCTTTTGCTTCTACTTCAGTTCAGTTATGAGAGAAAAGCATCCTTCTGAGAGATGGTATTTAAAATATATTGAACATGATATACATTACTTCTACTGCGTAAAACAATAACTTAGTAAATGCTGCTGCTGAGTTTCTTAAACCTAATGTGACACCTGAGTTATGTCTTTGCTTGTGTGTTAGTGCCTGGGAAGCATTTTTCCTTTGTTGATGCATTTCCTTTTAGACATGGTATTATGGGGGTTTGAGTATGTCTTAACTGGTTTTGAATCTGGTCTGTTGTTTCTGACACATTATTTTTCCTTTTGTGTAGCATCTCCTAAGTGTGCTTGATAGACCCAAAATCTGGGTCTGGTGTGGTTTTCCTGGTGTTTCTGTTGTCTTTTCAATTCTTCATCACAAAGTTTGCAACAATGCTAAACAGTAACAAAGAGATGTAAACCTGTAGTAACTTGGCAATACATGGAAGTATTCTGCTATCAGGTGTTTAAAACCCTACAAGTCACTTTACACATCTGAATATGACGATATTGATGGACTGTAATTCCATAGACCTGAAAGTCCTTGTTTATAGGACTTCACAGGATAATGCCTTCTGAAAAGAAACAAAATAGGTGTTTGGGTTAGCTACCTGTTCTGTGCATACATCTTTGAATGTTCTTAGTGTGAATTCCTGCTAATATACAGCATGTTTAGTATGCAGTAAAAGCAATAACGGTACCTCTGGTTTCAACTTGTTGTGAGTTTTGTATCCTGTACATTATGCTTTTATGCAACACGGCTTATCAAGATTTCTCTCCAGTTGGACACAGTGAAATATCCTTTGCTAGATATTCTATCAAAGCTTCCAAGTGTTTTTATCAACAAGCAGTGGGCCCCTTTTTCAAGATTTTACTCAACAGTTCTGTCAGCTTTAATGGTAGGGTGGCTGCTTTAAAATCATGTTTCTCCTTTTGCTTCTCTGTTTATCAGTTTCTTGATTATAGTCTGTATCTCCCATTTCCACTGGACGGATGGTTCATGTGTTTTACCAAAACCAAATAACGTGCTGAGCTAGTGGACTGTTAGAACTCCTTTGAAATGCTGTGTGCATCCACTTATCTGTTTTATCTCAATTATGTGTAAGTTAATGCTGACTGAATAATTGGGTATTACCAGTAAATACGTGCAATATGACCTCTCTCACGGCTTATGAGTCCCTGACTCCTTTGGGACTCTTTTAAGTGCTTGGGTTATACTGCTTCAAACAGCAAACAGTGATGAATTTGCAATATGGTGCTTTCCATGGTGTGATTAATAAATGGCTCGTTACGTGAGCAAAAGACTCACCCAGATAATGGTGCAGTACAGTGGAACCTTACTTGGACTGTAAAGCAGATCCTTCTGTCCAAAGCCTGAAACTTTGGATATGTCTCCATCACAGAGGGCAGCTTTACACATAAAGCTGGAGCTAGTTCTGAGTAAGCTGGTGTGTCTACAGAGGGCAGCTCAGTGCCATACAAAAATACGAGCCTTGACTGACAGCAGCTCAGATTCCACTCTCAGTAACATACCCTGCTTCCCAGTTATTCTAAGTGTACAACAGCAGAGCGCTACACTGAGGTAGCCACAATGCTGACCCGTTGGCTACCTAGTTTTCAGTTAGAATAAGTGTCTTGGAAAGTCTGTGCCCTGTGCTGCAGAGAGGTATTTTATACTGCAGTGCTTATATATTGTATCATCTTGGTTTTCTGAGCATATACATCAGAAGGATATGGGATAAAAGTGTAAAACTTCCCTAACTAACCCATATCTGCTTGTAATTTCAGACTTCAAATATTTCCTGGAATGCATTTCTTAAGGAACATGCTTCTTCATTTCAATGCTGATAAATAAGTAATTCTTCTTCCCCAGAAACCGTGTGGAGTAGGCTATCACAATCCTGGAAGGGCAGAGCCTGCCTTTATTTTGTTAAGGTTGCAACCTGCTATCTCCTCAGTACTCAGCACCGATCTGTTCTCTGCTCTTTGCCCTGAAAATAGTACTGTAGGTGTGCTATACTCTGACATATATAGCACTTAAAAGATATAAAGGGTTGACCTTGACCTCAAGCCCTTAGAGATAATTGAGCTTGAAGAAGTCACCTAAGGGAAGGCAAAAGAAGAATTTTAGCCCATTATCTTCTTTTTGAAAATTTTTGTTATCAATATTTCAGGAGACACACTGAATATCTTTCTGACTGTTGTATTTTATGTGCATTTATTTAGTAAGCCGAGAGAGCCGATGGGTGCTTTGATGGTTTTGTGTAACTCTGCTTCTCTATATTGAATATTTATTTTGACAGTGTCTCCCATTAACAATAAAACCTCTTTCCTTCTGCTTTTCCATACCTAAGCTCTTTATAATTAGCACAAATGACTGCAAGTTTTTTCCCATTTTTCAGGAAAAAATTACCGATACAGTTCTGGATTACGTGAAGTGTATTAAAAAATAAACTGGCAATGATCAACTTGCATGCTATTGGCACTTGTTACAAAACAAAACTAAACCAATTCTGTCCAAATCTAGACAAGATTTTTTAATACAAAAACTATGCAGCCATGATGTGTGGTAATAAAATTAACAGCAACACAGTACTTTGCTCCAGTAATAACTTTGCCTACAATAAGAAGTTCAGTAATAGTAAATTTTTGTGAAGAGTGTGTGTGTGTGTGTGTGTGTAAATGGGTGTCACCTTGTAGCTGAGATCTCTGTCTCTGTGCTCCCAATTGTGTAGCTGCCTCTTCGCAGCTTTTGGCACTACTTCTTTGGTCACATGCTAAGATGACTCAGTTCACTAACTGAGCAAAAATATATGTGTGTTTAGCTTGAATAAGTTCACGATGCAAACAGACAAGTGCCAGAGTTAACAGAAGGTGGAAACAGTGTTTGATCAGACTAGGAAGATGGAGGAAAGAGGAAGTAGGATCTCTCCTTTTGAGTGCTGAAAAAATATTAATTTGGCTCCCTGTAATAAAAACCCATATTTAGCTATACAAGTAAATTGCAAGTACAGTGATTATTCTACAGAGACAATAGAGAGCATGTTCTAATGTGTGTTTCTCGTTTCTTTAACTTGCATGCTTGAGAATTTATAAAACAAATTTGCAGAATGGCACAATCATTATTAAGAACAGGCCAGTTTGAACGCAGCTCTTCTTCTAGAGGAAAGTTACACATAACTGTTCAGTTATTATGGTTAAAATCCTGTATTTTCATCTACATCTAATGTATATAGCAATGCAAGCATTGCATTCACCAACACCAATTAGTAATGAAAATAAGCATGAATTAAATGCTATTAGGCTGCATATTGCTAAACTCTGCTTCTAAAGAGTAAATACAGTTTGCCAGAAAAAAGGAAGAATGTCTGCTGGAGTCCCATTTCTAAAAATGATCTCCAGAACTTTTGTTTTTAATTTTTTTCACAAATCATTTTCATGTCTGACGTAGAGAAATATGTAGACTTTTCTTTGAGTAGCCCTACCACTGACAGCAGAATAATGATCAGAAAATTCTGTCTAAATAGAGTGTGACTGTTCACTCAAATCTTGCTCAAATTTTGGCTGTCACACAGCTCATGCTAAGGCCATGCTGGGAGCAGTGCCATTAGCTCAAAATGAGGGCAACATATAGGCAGGGTATGATTGGGCAGAAATGGCTAAAGGTCGTTGTGCAGCCCCTATCACCCACAGCTAGTGATCTCCTGCAGAATCCTTGCACTAGCAGTTGTCTGGAAGTTTCCTCAGAATCCAGTAAAAATGGATGGAAATAGACCGGATTTCCAAACTGGAACGTATAAATACATCAGCTTACTCCCCAAAAATTTGAGATGGATCAAGCAGCAACTGGACTCGCAAAGTTTACATGCTTCTTGGTATACAGGGAGTGCCTCCATCACGGGGAAGGAGGAAGAATAAACATTCTTACCATCAGCTAGGTAACTACTTTGTTCATAGGTGCATGAATTACAAGTTATGATTTAGAGAACATCTGAGTTAGAAACCTCATTAATTAAGTCATGAATTAGTGAATTCCTGTGTTATACTATTCTATACAAATGGGATTGAGCCCTTGTCATGTTTATTAATTTTCTTTCATGATGAACTCATAAGGTTTGTTTTACAGAGTACGTTTTCCCATACATGTGAGAGATCCAGACAGTGACAGATGAGCTAAGAAGAACTCTGGGACATTTGGCCTTACTTTAGAAAAATCTCTAGCAAGTAAGGAAGAGTGGGCAGATGTTGCAGAGGGATGGAAATTTAGGTTGAAATGTGCTGGACAGATCTGTTCGAGCCTGACCAAGTCCCACTGTGTAGTAGTGTGATATTGTGGACTGTAGGGCAGATAGCCAGGCAAGATTATATGGAACACTGCTGTTTCCATCAGTGGAATTACAGGTCAAATTCCAATACTTCTACGTAAATCCCTTTAGGGACAGCGTGTCTGGAAATTCAGAAATATAAATTTAGCAAAGAATTTTTTTAAGTAATCTTATCTTTAAAACACTAAGATGCACCTCATCTTAGTCTGATTTCACTTTCTGTCAGCCCAGATTCTCGGTATGTTAGATCAGAAAAAGATGTCTTGCCAACAAGACTTTACTTCGTTTATCATCACTTTAATTTGCCATCCCATTGCTTCTCAAGCATAGTCCTCTAGATGTCAAGCTTCCCTGCAGTGTGACAACTGTCAGCAATACAGCACGTTAATTGTTGCAGACAACTTAATACATACATTCAGCAGAAAATACAAACTGATATTTATAATTTTATTCAGTCTTTTTCTCCCTCTGGCCTAACCTCTTCTACTCCAAGCCATTTTTCATAGTGTAAGTGTAGCTATAGCTGCTTCCCCAAAACACTATATTCTGTCAATTCAGAACATTCAGTGTTGAATTATTATTAATAATAATAATTTTAAAATTATTATTATTATTATCCAAACTTATGTACTTCGGTTATTTAAACTTAAAACTCCCCACCCAAAAAACGGTAGAGTGATTATAGCATGACAATATGTTTTCTCTTATACACCTCTATAAGAGAAAAGCTTTAAAGCAGAACAATAATGGTTGGAGTTTGACATCTGCTCAAGATGGCAAATAAATAAAGAAAATTCTGTCTTACTGCAATTTGAACAGGGATATGATGATTTATCTAAGGGAAGAATCTTGGTTTCAAGGTTACCAGTCCATTGTGTGCTATCAGATCAGGCAAAGTTTAATATACTACTTCCTGTCATGCACCAAGTCTGGTATGGGGAAAGAATTTAAGTGCTTGTAGAAAGACAAATAAATGGAAGAACATCCCACTCATCCAGATGTACTTTTGGTACCTAGATTTATATCTGGAGTGAATTAGGCACCAAAATAAAGACTATTTTGTACTTTTTTCTTGTCACTGATATGAGCATAATAAAAGTATTGCTAGTGAGTCCAGATAAGGGCCATGAAGATGTTCAGAGGCCTGGAGCAGCTCTCCTAAAAAAACAGGCTGAGAGAAATGGGGTTGTGCAGCCCTGAGAAGAGAAATCTCCAGAGAGAGCTTAGATCAGCCTTTCATTATGTAAAGGGGGCTACAAAAAAGCTGGAGAGCGACTTTTTCCCCATATTAGAAAGAAATTATTTCCTATGAGGATGGTGAGGCACTGGAATATGTTGCCCAGAGAAACTCTGGTTGCCCCATCTCTGGAAGTGTTCGAAGTCAGGTTGGATGGGGCTCTGAGCAATCTGGTCTAGTGAAAGGTGTCCCTGCCCATGGCAGGGGTGTCGGAACAAGGTGATTTTAAGGTCCCTTCCAACCCAAACTGTTCTATGATTCTATATTGCACATGAATTACAATAGTAATATATTTTATACATTTTGCATTCAGAAAGGGGTCATATGCCCATGTTTTACTTCAGAAATTCAAAAGTTTCAGAACTGGATGAATTGAAGCTGCATTTCTTAAGAATGGTCCTACTCCAGATATGCCCAGGCTTACAAGTTCTCCCACTTGAGCTAAGTTGGTAAGCTCTTGAAAATAAATAACAAAAGGTGTCCTTCCTTGATTGTTGTTGATGGAGATCAGCTGTCAACAGAAAAAAGAAATAAAAATTACTAAATTTTAAATTACCTAATTATAAAGCTTGTCCTCACCTCTTGGTTACAAATCACTTTCATAACTATTATACATATATAACTTTCCTTAACTATTGCAATGCCATTGTTGTCCTGGTTATCCAGTTGCCATGAAGTCTGTATGACAGGTAGGACAGCAGTTTCAATCAGTCTAAAGTATATTTTGTTCTGGTACAAATATGAACATATATATGACCTAAACCATGCTAGATTTATTCATACCAGTTAATTCTATTCCTTTTACAGATTTAGAAGGAAATTAAATTGTAGTACAGACCATATATTTTTCCATGTATTGTTAGGTTAAAACTTGAACACATCCTGCCATATTGTACTTGAGATTTCATGCCCCCTCTTCATTATTTAGCTCATCAGCTATTTTCAAGTTTCAAAGGATAAGAACAAGATAAGGAAGAGAATGAAAAGGATCAACAGAAAGAACAAGGAAGGCCTAAATCCTTATGTGTAATTGTAAGAATGAGTGAACACAGTGCATCTTGAAGGGAGCCACACCTAGGTGGGACAAGATCAGTATTCCAAAATTTCAGAAACTACTTGGATTTTAAAAAGAATCATAGAATAATTTGGATTGGAAGTGACCTTGAGAATCATCTAGTTCCAAACTCCCTGCCATGGACAGGGGCACCTTCCACTAAACCAGGTTGCCTTGAATACTTCCAGAGATAAGGCATTTGCAATTTCTCTGGGCAACCTGTTCCAGTGCACCCCTCACAGCAAAGAATTTCTTCCTAATATCCAGTCCAAATTTACCTTCCTTCAGTTCAATGCCATCACCCCATGTCCTATCATTATCCCCTTGTAAAAAAGTCACTTTCCAGATTTCTTGCAGGCCCTGTTGAGGCACTGGAAGGCTGCCACAAGCTCTCCCTGAAGCCCTCTCTTCTACAGGGTGAACAGCCTTTCTCTCCATCTTCATTGGAGAGGTGTTCTGTCCCTGTGATCATCTTTGTGGCCCTCCTCTGGACCCACTCCAATATATCCATGTCTTTTCTCTTCTGAAGGCCCCAGAGCTGAAAGCAGTACTCCAAGTGGGCTATTACAAGAGACTAGAAGCAATGATAGTTATGAATCCCATTGTATTTGGGCCAAATTTTGCCCAGGAACTCATTCTGCAAGTCTGTAAAGGAATTGCAGTTCAGGAGAATGAGAAACTCTAAAACTAGTGGCAGGTGTTGAGTTCTAACAAAACTTATTGTGATAGGAACAAGTCAGAGAAGCCAGTTCTTTAGCTTAGTTTGACCCTGTCAATCAGTAAAACATGATAGAAAGGGAGTCTAAAGCCAGCTTTTTCTTAAAGGAAATGGGAAATTGGTGTGTATATCTGTAAGACTTTTTGCCCTAAAACTTTATCGAATAGTTTTGCTTTCTGTTCTTCAAATTAGTTCAATCCTTTACCCTAAAGATGATAATGCATGTAGACTACTGCAAATCAAAAAACAAAAACAAAACAATGAAACAAACAAACAAAACCCGAACAACAAAGTAATTCAGGTTTAATAAAAAAAGAATTGAAGCAGCTACACTGTCTTTCCGGTAACAGAGAAGCAAACTTTTCTTCATGGCAGGAGAATTTTTATGGGTTGATGAGTTTCAAAGTGAAAACCAAGCAAGGAACAAACAAAACAAAAAGTAAGGCAAATTCCTAGATGCTAAGGTATCTGGCTAAGTTTGGAAAAAAACTTAGTTATATCAATACTTTTAGGATTGCAACTATTTCATGGGTTCTAGTGGAGTATACAACCTTTTATAAGCTTTCTCTTTTATTTTTCAACAATTATTTCTTCCTAAGATTTTGCAAACTATTTTTTGACTATTTTTACATATAATAAAATAAAGTCCAGCATATAAGTTCTTTTGAGGTTATTTATATGAAATAAATAAAAGTAGCAGAGCAAGTACGATTTTCTTCCCTCCAAGCCCTATTTGATCACCCTTTTCCAGGATGTAAATACTGCCTTCTATTTCTCTGCCTACAGCTAGGTAAGATAAGGAATTGCAAAGAAGCAGTAAATCTAAATTATATAGAAAAGATGAATAAGTACCATAAGGAAAGTGCCAGGTCTTGTGGATAATGTCTACATAAATTCATTTGAAGATTCAGTTTCCTGGTGACTTATCTGGACTAGGCACTTACAAAAGTAATTGTGGAAGAAAGACTATCTCATACACAATTTCATTTCTTTCTCTGTGCAGGCAACCTTCCATGGCAACATTCACAACCCTCGCAGAGCATGGAAACAGACAGAAAACATGGAAGAGAAGCAGCCTAAGCCTCACATCAGACATGCCACAAGGTGATGGGCAATGCTACTGATTGAGTAGTAAATAATTACCCCCCTGAAGCAATGAGGAAACATTGTATTTAAGTTTGGCCCCTGAGGTGTGGCTCTGGGACACACTACCTCCTGTGACCCCCACTGGAAGGTTAAACACCAACCTTTGCTTAGGGCTGTGCCCAAGGGTATCTTTTGGAAGCAAATTCAGGCTTTTATTTCTGCTCTTAGCTGTATGCAGTCAGCCAAGGAATGGCGTGTTGGCCCTGTCTTCCACTGTAAGGGTGCAAGGCAAAGCCTGACCAGTATTCAGATATTCCTGAATTAATTTTGCGTCACTGTACTTGGTTGTAGGTGAAATGTTGTGGCTTCTGGAGCTCTAGTTTCATAAAAATAGGGATGACATTTAGTTTCACTGCATATTTTTTTGGCTGCTTTGGCTTTCCCAGAGGTGGGCTGAGCTTTAAATGTCAAAGAGGCAAAATGATTCTGGTAGCCTGGGCTGCAGAAAACTTTCAGTTTATAAGATATATTCTCTAAAGGATTGTATATTCATTAAAGCATTCATGGTTTGGGTGATGGGCTTTCTATTCTGCTCTGCTTCCTGTATGTATGTGGTTGTTGAGGCTAAACGTAATTTAGTATCTTGACTTTGCCAGTATTTTCTCAGATTTTAATTTGGCTGCTAATATGGATGTTGTAGTATATCTTAGTGCCATTATATAGTGCAGTTAATTAATACATCACATATGGGGGCAATGCTTCTAGGACTTTTTAGTTGATTCTATACATGGCCAAATAAAGCTCAAAAATAATGTGAATGCATTCTACCCGTGCTATTTGTTACTTAGAGTATTCAGTAATAATTACTTATTTGCCATAATTTTCTACAAGGTTTCTGTGTGGCATTTCTACATTATAGGAATTTACTGTGTAAAGTATGTCTGCCTGAAACTAGGAAGCATGTATAGGCTTCTGACTTGCTTCAGCACTCATTCTGTCCTGCTTATTCTGTATTTCAAAGCTACTGTATGGCTTGGGGCGGGCATTAGGAAGTCCTACATCTTAATATCTGCAGTATCACTGGCAATTTGCTGGATGTCCTAAGCTGATGGTCACTGAAAGCAGTGGAGTGCATACCCTGTATTTTTCAGTCTGCACATCTCTACCAGGCATAGCTGTTAAGCTTTGAGCACATCACAAGTATTTTTCTTGAGAAGTAAGCTGGAGAGGATTTCACATAATGTCATGTCTTCTGATAATAACAATTAAGGAACTTACAGGATACAAAGAGATATAATCAGTAAAGGAACTTACAGAATACAAATAGATATAATCAATATGAAAATGAGCATCCCAGAACTTCCTGAAAGTCATTATTAAGCCTCCACATGTATTACTTCAGTTAGTTTATTCAGAGAGAGATTCCCAGGTAGGAGCCAAAGGTCATAAAATGGCCCTTTGCTCTCCCTGGTTAATGATAGGCTACGGCCAATAGAACTCCCTGATTCATTGACAACATTAATATTCCAGTATCCTGAAATACAGAAGGTAATGAAGTGGTAAAAAACTCTGTGCAGTGGTAGGTGATAATACACAAAGAGAGACATGCTCTTAATGGGAATATCCATGCACTGGTCTTTTACAGCAACTGGAGAGCAATTTCCTATTCTTTTGTCTCGCTTTGATGTCAAAATAATTATTAAACAACTAAGTACCCCCATTTGGCAAATGGTCTTTATAGGACCTCTGCCCACAAATATAAAAGGGTAGGAGTGAATGACAAATATGTATATCTTGTACCAGTTTGTGTGGATTTGCTAAAATACCAGCAGAAGCCCACACAAAAAGAAACTGTAAATTGTCTGTTAATGATCCTGTCACAAGGAAGAATGTGTATGTCTACAAAATGAGAGTAATTTTTAGAAGTGGCCCACTCCACAAGAGCCTTAATAACAGCTAAATGTGGTTTAACAACAAAGACTCTATGGTTTAATGTCCTCCTTTAGTAAGTTACTGACCAGTTACTAATGGGTACTGAAAGAACACATTTCATCTGCCCATCCTTATTCAAGGGTCTGGGTACTAACTTTAAGAAATGCAGTAATGTGTTTTGTCTGGTTTATGTGTACTTTTGTTCCTGTAGAAGTAATGCACTGAAGTGTTTTCCTCCTGGGCACAGTATAAAGACAACCATAAATGTTCTGTACAAGTAATTCCCACTTGTTTGTTAATGAATGGTTCACAGGAGTAAGACACATGGGCACTAGAGATGAAATATAGCACAGGACCCAAATAGATAGACTCTGCTTGTGCCAGAGTGCAGTTCTGCTGTCTGCACCCAACATTGCTGGAAGCAGATGTGTTGAGCAGCACAATGCAGGGATACAGTGAGAGTTTTGAACAGCCTTGGCTCATCCAGTTTGATTGGCCTTGGAAGCCAGAAAGTGACAGCAGCAGCCCTGGAACAGTGCAAGGTGAAGGCTCACTTCAGGAAGCTGATCCCAGTGAGATGCAGAACACTGGCAGTTGCTTTCATGTGCCACAAACAGATTCAGAAACCACAGCCTGAAACTGCGCTGGTGTTACATGGTGTTCTAAAGCAAGCAGCTGTGTGTCTTGTCTCTCTGACAGTAACTATTTTTTCCTTTTTCTTTTTGCAAATGTAAAAGCACTCATCAGTATTTCTGTGTCTCTGTTCTGCAGTTTGAGAACATTTTTCTCCTCCTCAGTTGCAGATTCCCCCAGCACACCTACATATGTTAAGACAATTTTACACATTATTTTAAGGTAAAGGTTTGAGTGTACATGAATACCAACATCAATGTGCTTTAATTTGTCTGGGTTTATTGGAGCCGAAAGACTTGATTTGAAGTAATTCACTCAAAATCTCAGTCTGATTAGAATATTTCCGTAATACCCATCTAAAGTTGTTTTAAAAGATAGATTTACTTAAGATTGTGGTTATTTGAGCTCTTAATCTGTTAAAGTAACAGGTGGGAAACATTACCACTGAAAAAGGTTTAAGTGAATGGTTCTTAGTACTATTTCATTTCTCTTGTAGCAGATCATATACACACCCCTCTTTCTTCAGTGGCAGTAATTTCTTTATCTAGTGCTATTTTTCAAAATTCTGACTTGACTACGATAAATAGGAGATGTCAGATGAATAGGAGGAGTCTCAGGAGCAACGAAGTTTGCTTCTGGAAAAGCAAAAACATACTGCATGCTTTGCCTAAGGAAATTTAAGCTAGTTTTAAAAAGAAAAGCCATTAGACTGAAATGGATGGGTGAACAGTGACTAGCAAATATCTGTACTTAGTATTGTTTGTGCTGCAAGACCCCTTTTTATTTGATCAGTGAGTAGTAGAAGAAAAAATAATTTTAATTTTCTAATGTTATTGTTCTCATTGCAATTTTCAGTTTTACAATTTTTAGTAATCATATAAAGTTCATCCTTACATTGTCTTGATCCCTTTATAATTGATGCTGTTCTGTTTTTGTTTTGTTTTGTTCTTGTCTAGAAATGGTTTACTCGTGTAATTTTTTCTGTCCAAAAAATGTCTACCTGACAAGACCAGATTGTTGGGATAGCTGTGATACTCAGGTATGCAATTTGAACTGTTCTGGGAGTGGCAGCTAAAAGGAGTTTGAGCAACAATGCTTGCTAAAGACAGTCCTCGTGGCTATGAGTAAACCAGCTGAGAAATCCCAAATGCAAATAAACCACTCACAAAATTCTATGAAGTGTGTGAATGGGATGGCTGAATTATCTCGCTTTCATTAACAGCTGTTTTTAATGGGCTCCTGAGCTACCTTAGATATGAACTACAGCTGTAGAAGAAACAGTCAGCAAAGCCTACTTGTCTAATGTAAACAGAAGCAATTCAGTTCTAGGAGGATGTTAAATAGAGGAGAAGGATGAGATGGAAATGGTATCAGCTGTTGCTGGTAAGAAATCAAGGACTGGGAAATTCAGTAAGAAGCCATTTTCCTGTAACATACAACAGCATGTTCATCCACCCTCTTGAAAATAATGAAGTAACAGGAAGGTCAAATTAATATAAAAAAGAAAGAATCAAGGATGTATGTATTGACTTTTGAAGAAGACTCTCCTTCCTGTAGAATATCAGAAGTAATAGACAACTTTTCTTAATAGAAGACTAGTTCTGGATTACTGAATCCTGCTTGTGCCTTTAAAAGAAAGTATGATTTCTTGGGTCTGAAGAGAATTTGCATGGATAGCATGATTCATCAAATCTGCCAAGATATTCACCTCCTCATTTACATTCATGAAAAAATAAAAATCAACCAAAAAAAGAGATTTTTTTGTTACTTCTTTCCCCCATCGAAGTCTGATAATGTTATATGCTCCTTCAGCTGCAGAACTGCAATAATTGGACAACAGTATCACAAATCTTACAGTGAAAGGGAGGCAATGGCAAAAACCATTTCTTCCTGTTGTGCCTGCCTCTGTTCTCAGCTTCAGTCTCTAGCATTGCATAATCTACCATCAATGACCTACTGAGAGGCAAGAGATCCATTCCAGATACAAGAATCAGTATAAAGCTGCTTCCCAGCGAGATCAAATTACAGAGAGTCATCAAGACATGAAGTGTGTGCCAGAACCATGGTCCCTGGGCCACCACACGCACCTCTTTCTATTTCAGGGCATTTTCTTGCTGTCACAAGTAAAGTTTCACTGTGTTTTTCTTTTGCCCTGTGTTCATCATGTCTCTGTTTTTCATTTCAGGTTTTTCCAATTTTCTTCACTGCTCACACTGCTTATACTGTGCCTTCCCTTGATACCTGAAAACCAGGTTTCTGACTTTTTTCTCATTTGTATCTCCTCTCATTCTTAGAAGTTTTGTAAATGAGTATCCTGTGGCTACATCTTAACGGCAAAAGCCAGAGTCATTCACAGTAAGAACTATCCCTAAAACCTGGGATGTGTGAAAGTCAGAATAATTATATTCACAGTTAGTCCCATATATCCAGGCTGACAAAACCTGAAATGCCAGCAAAGCCTTGCCAGCTCTTACTATACTGTGTAGTTATTTAATTGTTAAATAATGACAGTGATCATTTCTGCATCCATATCTCACAGAGATATCTCACTATTCATAGGTGATACGCTGTGGTTTTTCAGTGTGTGAGGAGATGCAAAAGAAGAATAAGCTTACACCTCAACTTTCCTTCGTAGAGAGGAACATGCAGTGTTCTCTTTTCCTGGGATCTCTTGAGGAAGTTTCATAAACACTTCTCACTCACTGGAAAATCCTCTTCATACTACAGTTAGTAATAAACCTTTCAGTGAAACAAAAATTTATTAGAAAATATTGATTTCTTGATGCAGAACATAAGTTGTTTTTTTTTTCTTTGGCACTGAAAGTCCTGGGAGTCTTATCTCTCTCTGCACTCTGGGGATAGGAAGTGTTAGTGTAGGTTTCACGGGTCTGTGGCTTCTGGGCAGCCTGCAGATGGGGTCTACCCTGAGGACAGGTTTTGATGCCCACACAGATTTCCCAGAGAAATTGTTGTTCCCGTCAATTGTGATTATTAATTTGTTAGAAGAATACCGATAGCTAGTGAACTTTAAATTCCTTGAGCAGGTGCAAGGCACTTGGGATGCTTTCCTTAAAGATTCAGGTTCTGGGAATAGAAGTAACTGAAGAGAATATCAGACCTTTTCCAGCCAAATGTAAACAAGAGTAAGCAAACTCTGCTTTTCAGGGAACTTGTCAACTCCTTGTACGTCACACCTGCTTCAAAACAGACTGTGTTTTAGACATAGTCTGGGCAGCAACATTTTGCAATTAACTCTTTCTCTATTACACTACATCTTAGCTCACTTACTTCTTTACACAGTACTGTACCAGAATAACAAATTGTACTTAGAGACCTATTGTAAATTGGAAGAATTATGTGATATATGTTGGGAGATCAACATTCAGAATTAATATAACAGGAGTTTGTTTTCCAAATATTACTGTTTCTATTGATCAGTGCAATTTCATTTATTTTCCTGTGTATTACAGTCAATTGCAGGAAAACTTCATTTTCTACTATGTCCAGTGGAATAATACTGGAACACTTTGATTCTTAATCAATTTTAATTGCCAAAAATGAACTCAGTACAGAGCAATCAGCTTCAGACCAAGTTATCCCACAGTGTTTACAAACAGCTGATGAAAACTGAAATGGAATCCTACTCAGGTGTAAGTTTGTAATCAGAATCTACCTTATTAATAGATAGATACCAAAAAGCTAACAGTCATGGCAGGAAAATAATAAAAACCAATTAATTCTGTTTTCAAAATTTTTTTAGGGCAAATCAAGAGAATGATTATATATGCTGACCATTTCCATCTTTGTTATTTATAATTAAATATGACATGAATTATTTTTTAATGGAAATTCAAAGATAACCACAAGAGAAAAGCCCTAATTTCTAGATACAGTTATGATCCCAGGCAAAAGATCACCAAATTCTACAAGCGAAAATACTGCTGTCTGCCTTCACAGAGTCCCAGGTGCAGAATAGCCATTTGCTTTCCTGCCATGAGCTATCAATCTGCTTTCAAATGTATTTTCTATAAAATGTATTTTAATAGTCATGATGGAATGTGTGTGTGTGTGTGTATATATAGAGAGTACAAAATTAAGTGCAATAAAATGAGTTTTCTGAGGAAAAGACATAACAGTAAAGTCTGTTTTTTCTTTTGAATGGAATCTTTCAGTTTCTGTGAAAATATTTCAAATGTGCTAGATAACAATGTAGCTCCGAAAGGATAACATGTAGGAGGAAAAAGAAGTCCTACAAGTAAACAGATCATTTTGCTTAGTGTGTATTCCCCACTCCTCTGTGATATCTTTGGTGGGGTAGTCAGTGTTTTCAACTTCCTAAAGCAATACAATTTACAAAGGCCCCCAAGAGGGAGAAGAATGACCGAGATTATATTAGCCTTTGTGTTTGATATATGGGAAGTTACTCAAAGCTGCAAGGAAGAACAACATGTAGAAGTGGCTTTGTTGTTGTTGCATTTGTTACATTGCCAAAATTTGAGTTTACTGAGGACTACAGTTCAGTTTGCAAACTAAAGTGATGTCTTATTTGATCTATAATAGGATCATACTCTCATCAGTTCAAAAGAAAATACAAGTAATTTTTATATAACTGTGAAAATGCAAAGAGATTTTAGCTTTTCAAATAGTGCTTCTGAAAACAAGTTTTCAGCTGATATGGTTTTCTTTGTAGCAATTGATTAAGAACTTTTGAAACAGTAGAAATCAAGCCTATTGAAATCAATCACTCCTTGGTTAAAGATGCTTTAAGTTCAAATATACTTAAATTGTAGTAACTTCCAATTTAATACACTTTAAAATATCCAAGTGACATTATGTTACAGAAACTAGTCAGGGAAATACATAACTGTGAGGAACCATTCAGAAAATTCTGAAGTAAATCTTATCATCTTCTGGAGAGGTTGTATGTAGTCATTTTGTTGGCAACTCAAAAAAACCCCCCCAAACCAACAAATCAAACAACCCTGGCAAGCATGTAACAGAAATTAGAATTACTTAAAAAAATAGGAAAGGGAAAAAAAGAAGAGAAATTACAATCTTATTTGGAATATTTTGTTCACTATCTTTAACTTCAGTCCACATTCTTCTCACTTGATAGGAGTATCATTGAGATAGCTGAATTATGAAAATAGACCACTTAACTCTATTTTTAACATTAAGAGGCATCTCCAGAAAGAAGTTAATTTTTATTTTGGAATATCTTGAGTTTCTCTATGGACTGCCTGTGTCTTTCCATTGATTAGGGAATGCTGAAGTGAGTATGGTCATAACTTTAGTGAGGTATATAATATAAGGTTAAATTAAATTGTATCCAACTCCAAAATATTGAAGTAGTAATTCAGAATGAAGCCACACTGACAAATTTGGGAAGCATGGCAAAAATTCTCGCATCTAAAGAAAAGCTTCAAAGCATTATATGGTTTAAGAGAAAAATGAATAAGAGTGTATATGCTAAATGCATGTGGTAAAATAACACAGGAAACAAGACGGTGGAATCTTTCTTTCTTCTTATCAATAACAGGAACAAGGAAATATTCTGTGAAATTGTAGGATAATAAACTCAAAACTCATGAACAGGAAAAAAATCACTCAGTCCATAACTACAATCCTAATAATTAGAGGTAGGAGTGGCAAAGAGGTTAGTCAGTTCTTGTGGGCATGAGTCACATTATTTCAAGTAAATAATAAAATCACTGAGTGGTCTGGTCTGTAAATATAAATCCAGTCTTTTTTTTTTTTTTTTAACTCTCCAGGTTTAAATATCGCCTAATTTTATTAAAAATATCTCTTGCTTATATAAAGCCTCAACATTCAAAATATTGTCTAGACTCAACCCCTGCTGATGGCTTTAATTTTTTTAAGCTTTATTGGTCATACACTACTGCTTTCTATTTCAGAAACTTTCTGACCTGTCAGAAACCTCTCCTATAATGAGAAACTGACACTGTTTAGCTTCTTTCTCCTGTGTTAGATTATTTTCTAGGTCATGAAGCTTCACGTTAAGTGTTACTGATAAGCACCACTGCTACAGCTAAACGAGTTAGGAACAGAAGAGTATAGGAAAGGTCACCCTGACTCAAACCAGTCACCTAGTTCTCTTACAGTGGCAAGTACCTGTTGCTTAGTAAGGAGTTCAAGAACAGGATAAGTATGCCCCTGGTATTTCTTGTTGGAAGGAAACTGTGTGTTTATTCCTGGAGTTTTGTTTGTTTTCCACTTCCTATTACGATTTTGAGCAGCCTGTAGGTTTTGAAGGTGCTTTGGTAGTAGTTAACTGGGATTGACTTCTTTCTCCGTAGCTTGCAGCTAGAGAATACTAAAGGATTTCAATTACTTACTTCCGCTGAAATACATTTGGGCCTCTTCCTCTTTCCTCTCTCCCACAGCCTACAAATCATTATAAACATGCTTCCATTGATATAACTGAAAAGTAAATACGATTTTAGGAATAGTGCCCCATATTAATACCATTAGCTAAATTATGATAAACCTATTTATATATAGAGAGAGCAAAATTTAATCTACCATAATTTATTGTGTGAAATAAAACACATTTTCTCAAGAGAAAAATAAGAAACAGAGATGTTTACTAATATTTCTTGTAGATCTACCACCGCTGATAATCCAGAGTATTCAATCTTATCTAAAGACTATATATACCAGAATAAATAAAGAGACGATATGACAAGAAATTTGATTAATCCTTAGATTTAGTGATCAGCCTATAGTGATGAAGGATGCAGTGCCCTTATGTACTATGTTTTATAACTAATAATTAGTCCAAATTAATTAAATAACACAGATTCTTAGATGTAGAAGAAAGATGCATTTTTATCTCACACTACTTACATTTTGATGTCTGCTTTTTAATGCCACTAAGGTTGTATATAATGACTCTCCCAAAGTGACACAACATCCACATTGGGACATCATCATTCCTCTTAGCAGTTTGAGATGTCTGTGCATGTAGGGCCAGAGAATCAAATAGTGTCCTTTGATTAACAAATAGATCATCCTTTAGGTTCAAAGAGATTTAGCTGAAGAGTGAGAACTTTAATATGCAGCTGGTATTCACATCTATACAGGACAACAGTTTATTATGCATTAAAGATCCTGAGCTTGCTTACTTGATTGCTTTAGAAGGTACTTGTTGCCTCAACATGGCCATGATTATTTTCACCCCTGCTCTGACATTGAGGAGTGGGATAAATATAGTTGTTGCAAGGTCACTGGCGCAGAACATGATGATGCAAGGTGATGCAAACTGATTTAGAATAAACCAGGAGTTAGCCTGACCTAATAGATGGACTGTCATAGTTGTACAAGGGAATAGGGAAGTAAAAACTTGTAGCTTGTGTGATTTCTTCAGATACGGAATACTGCACTGTTGAAGTGGCATTCTCCCTTTCTCTCTGCCTCTCTCAAACAAGTAGTTAAGAAAGAAAGTAAAACTGGACATGTAAAAATAGATTAAGGAATTTTTAAATTTGTTTAAGAGGAGAAACAAAGCATGTAGAATATTGAGATCATAGTTTCAAATGTTTTAAAATTATTTTACTGAATCGTTATAAGGAACATGCTAGCTGTACTTCTCAGTGATTCCTCTTTTCACAGTAAAAGTTAAGTGAAATATAAATAAGCAGAAGTAAAAATGAAAAGTCTAATTATGCACTCTTTCCTACTCTGTCTTAATATTCATATTAATGTCAAGAACAGTAAGTCTATAAATTTATCTGAATCTCTAAAATAATGTTTGGTGCTTGCTTTGATAGACACTCAAGAGCTCTAGGATTCAGACAAGGAAAAATTAAAGCAAGACATTTATGAGACAGGAAGCACGGGGAAAAGTAGAATTTTGTTGATGCCCAACTGTGATCCTGGTTTCCCACTCTCGCAGGGAATATACTTAGGACATGTGAATATTTACCTTAACTTAATGCAGGAGCACCACATTCTCAGTGTTCATTTTGTCAAGGTGCTAAGCTATTTTTTGTAGACTGCAAGGATCTGTCGGGACAACAACTATTGAAAAAGCAGGGAGAGAATCAGGCTGGAAGAAGGCCAAAAGAGGAATACCTCAACCTTACACTTTGCAGCCCATCTTGTTTAATATTTTCATCAGTGCTTTTGCTATCCACAACTGATTGCTGATTATACAAAATTTGGAGTTGCCATCCATATAGAGGAAGACTGTACTGGAAGGATATGGTGATACTGAGGACTCAGGTAGTTTTAACATAATGAAAAGAAAGATATACAACAGCAATACAATAATCAGTTAGCTAGAAGTTCATTCGTTGGAATCAATGGAAAAGAGTAGGACTTGGGTATATTACTGGATTTCAGAGTGAGTATTGTGATAAGTTCTGGGATGTAGCCATTGAAAACTAGTACCATTCACTTGTGCTTCAGGCGGTATTTTTGTGATGAGGAAGTATTGTTGCCAGCCTACAAAGCTTTGCAAAACTTCACTTGTATGTGTCCTGGCTGGCTCTCTTCAAGAAGGATTAATTAAAACTTCTTTTGAAGTGTATGATTTCTTTTAAAGGATAAAAAACAACAGAAGAAGAAGAAACGATGTTAAAGGACAATACTCACACAAGAATAAATAGGTTGTGAACTTTGTGATTAAGTTTAGGCTAGAAATTATATGAATATGCTTAACCAGCAGAAAGTATTTGAGATAAGGTTTTCAAGACAATGTGTGGCAAATGTATGCAGGAAATATGCAACGTGGTGCCTGTAGTCCCTGGATTTAGCCAGGGCAGTCCTCATAGTCTCATCTTTCTGTATCTCTCTTCAGTATTACCTGCATTTCCATGAATTTTTCTTCACATTTTAAGACGAGAGTACAAAAGCTTGAAAGTATAAAGCTTGATGATGCCCTGAACCAAGATTAAGCTAGTGAGGGCCTTTCAGAACAAGTACCTCTGATTTTAATGTCACGTCACTTCAGCACTGCAGTGAGCAGAAATGGCTTATCAAAAGGCCCAGCAAGGAAATAGAAGGAAAACTCTAAGAATGTGCATCCAGGGGCCAAGTGATAGGATTAAATCCTTAGTTCTAGGAACAGAATTTTCAGCAGCTCCCAAAACCAGATGCATACCTGTGTCATCATATCAAGCAGTCAACAAGGTGGTACAACAGTTAAAATTTAGAAAGGTTTCCCAAATTATGTGTTTACTATATGGATTCTTATTTTCATGTAGGAGATGAAATTAATACTTCTCTGCAACTGTTCAGCTTATTTTTCTGTATTTCCTATAGTGTGACTTTGTAGGAAACAGCAGTTTAAAATACATTAGTCTGAAAAAGCCTGTATCCACTGCTTAATTTTATTTATGGAGCTTCATGAGAATAATGTTCTCATCATTTCCTTTCTTGTTTTCACATTAAAGTTATAATGTTTTTATTCTAAACAGTATTATTGAAAATTCACTAATAATATTTCTGATCAAGGCTTCCAGATGCCAAAAGTTTGCCATAGCAGATTGATATAGTTAGATATTAAATATAATACTGTCAAATTATTTTGCATATTTGGATGACATCCCTCTTCCTGTTTGTTTACTTACGCATTTACTGACCTGAGTCAGTTAGTTTATGGCTGCTATTTTGGTAATGTGGAAGTGCATGCTATGTATACTCTGCACCTTGCGGCCTTTGGAACTTCAGTGAGATAAGCAGCAATCCAGTTCAGATTCCCTCAATTCAAAGTGGAGTGCCCTTCGACTTCAAAGAATCTCTGTCACTTTTTACACCAGTAGTGACAGATTGTCTCTTCCCATTCCGCTCCACTACCGTCCAAAAGACTACAAAACAAGTACATCATTCCTTTTAAATTGACATTTGAAATAACACCTGCAAACTTCTCCAAATTGATTGTAACTTTTAGTGTAGATTTGTCTAATAGCATAATAACTGTTTTTAATAACCCAAACTGGAGGAAAAGTAGCTTTCTTTTTTCTTTTTTTTTCTCAAAAAATGAAGTTTTAGCAAGTGCTTTTGCTTCGGTGCAGAATAAAATAAAATCAGAACCATGTTAAAATCTTCTAAGTCATAATAAGGGCATTCACCTGAAATATATGAGATTCAAGGTTATGTCTTTGCACTAAACTAGGCAGATTCTTGACATTGTCAGTTCTGAAGTTTTTCCTTCCTCTGTGACTTTAGCCAGGAATACCTTTCTGATCATGTGAAGACTTCCAAAAGACAGATTTATAAGAATATATATGTTCCACTTAAATGTTTGGATTTTAGTAAACTGGAATTAACTAACAAAATTCCCCACTACATCTAATGCATTGTTCTTAAATAGCAACAGGTTTTAAAGTACACGTCAACAACAAAGTAGTATCGCCTGCCATTTATGTCTTTTTTTGTTGATAAAATTGCCATAATCAATACCTTAAGCCATAAATTGTGCTGGCAGCTCGTGGGGTTTTTTTTTTTTTTGCACCATGATTAACTTAATTATTTGACTCTTTGGTTTATGTGATTTAAGTTCAAAGTAACTGCTAATTATTACAAGATTATTGCTGCTCCTCAGCCAAGGTTCACTTTTTCCTTTATCAAAATTTAGATAAAGAAAAATGTGTGAAATTTTGCACTCACAAAATCTCAACTGCCTTGTAGAAATATTTCAGAGGAAAATTCCTTGATGTGCAATGACAGAGGAGAGGCTTAGGTTGGGCGTTTTGACATTGGGAAGCATCCTAAACGTAGGAATAGCTTTAAACTATCATCACATCCAAGATGCTTAAGGAAGCCCTGTCCTCACAGGTTACTGAGTGCCCTCTAGCCCAGGCAGACCACAGGGTCACTCCTTCTGCTGGAATTAGCTTTGGATTGCAACAAGGAGGTAAATTTATTCATGTGGTTGGGTTTTCAGGTGCTGGTTAAACCATCCACGTCCACATTCACCCCATGGCCTACCAATTGAAACAAGTATGAATCCATGCAGGACAGTGGCTGCTGCCAGATGAGCAGACCTCAGCACACAATTCATGGAGGGCAGGGACAGCAGCACACACTTTGGGGAGGCTGGCGGGGTGTCTCCACCTTCAGGTATCGCAGGTGATTTTGAACAATCAATCTATGTACCTGCCAAAACAGGAGCACTGGGGATGGTGTATTGAATCAGGAGCGGCTTTAGGTGAAATCAGCTGAACTTTTTCATGTGAACATGCACACATTTAGCTAGGCAGGGGAGGCATGACTGTTGGATTTCACAGAGGCATGGTATATGGAGAATCAGGGAAAAAAAAAGACTCCCTTTCCACAGATCAGCCAAAAATTAAGACCAAGAAACATCAGAGCCCCCTTATAAACATAAGAAATAAGTGTAAAATTATCATGCTAGCAATTGAAATTACTCTACTTAGCTGCCCTTGTTATATAAGAGTCCTTCTGTTTTTCCTAAGAAATTAATCTGTTTTGCTTTTCCTCTCAGGTTAAGCTACAGGAAGCTGAATACCTGTACGCAGAAACAATTCTGAGATGCACCTTTATTTTCCTTTTTTGTCCACTGGATCTCTGAAATCTGTGGTTACCATTTCTGTCCAAGTCTTCCCCCAGCTTTTTTAGCATAAAACAAAATGATGATTTTTAAAGATCAGCAAATACAATCTCCATTATGACTAGAGAAACCAGTAGTCACTTGTGTCTAATATAAACATTTGTGTTGGTCAGGCTGATGTGAGTACCTGGAAGGAGGACATGTGGTGAAAAATGACAAAGCTGAATTGGAAGGGATAGAGAGAGAATCGTATCTTAAGTATTGGGTTGAAACACCATACACAAATTGCATTTTGAGTATTCCTTAGGTCTCACTATTAGGGATTTTTGCTAAGTATTGACAGAAGACATGCATGAAAAGGAAAGAGAGCAGAGACATGGAGAACAAAGAACAGAGAAATACAAGTGGGATGCCAATAACATGGGAATGAGATGAGTACAACAGGGAAAGTGTGGAAGATGCAGACTGTCATGGGTGGAAATCTCTGTGGTGACCTTTGACTTACAGCAAGCCCAGAAGAGTCCTAATAAACAATAGAAGAAATTCCCTTGAAATTGGAACTGAAAGAAAGAGTACTTTTAATACATATGGCATTTTATAAAAATACATGGGTTTTTTTCCTGAACATAAATGATAAAAAGTATCAGGTGTCTGGTGATATGTAACAACTTCTTTTCCTGTCCCATTCCCTTTTCACTGCTCATTGCACTGAGAGCTCACACAGATATAATCCCTTATGGAGGGGACTCTCCTTAATGAAGGTCCTAGGCTGTGTCAGTGTCTACTTCATTCTTACTACATACTATGTACATACTACATAGTACATTCATACTGTCCCACTCGTACTAGAATAGCTTCTAATCTAATATAAACGTGGAGGTTCATGAAATCTCACAATCTGCCTAAAATGTCTGCCAGTTTCAAAATATTTGAGCCTAAAAATGATGGTTCTAGTAAGAATCCCCTTCACTTACTATCATTAAAGTGAGTCTTGTCTTGAAACGAGTCATGAAGAATTCAGCTAATTTCCTCTTCCACCCTACTTCCCAGCCAAGTCTATTTCCAACTACCTCTCTGATTAATTCATCCTCACCCTAGTCTTCATCCTATTCACTTTAACTGGTAGTAATGTGTGTGGGCTGAATTAATACACTTTCTAATGTAATTTCAGAGGTTCATATTTATAATGTTGTAGCACAGTGCTCTGCCACATCACTTAGTCCAGCAGTATTTGTCCAACTCCTTGCAGCATAAACTTGCACAGCTGCACTCATTTCACTTGAAGAGTGGTTGGCAAAATGTCAGCTGTTGAATCAAGTAAATTTGCTATAAATTCCTGTGGTTCTGCATTCATCTGCATATAAACCACATTAATTTTCACCAAATTGTACAGTTATATTGGTACAATGACACTCACAATAATTACTGTTCTTTTTAACTATGTATACAGTTGGCATTATGGCATAAAAATATATACTGGAACTATATTCCATTCAAATCTTAACCTGCTAATGCATTTAATAGACATTAATATAAAAAGAATGCATTTTCTTGAGGAAAGACAGGAGTGATAACAAGTGATTTATGATGGTTTATGTTGCATTAGGAGATTTTTCATGCCTCACTTGCCAGATCGTTGCTATTTATTAATTTATTTTTCCTTTCATGAGAGTTCTCAGTTTGACAGGGATGTGCTTCTTAATTTCACATCACCTTAAACAGATTTGTGGCAAATGCTAATATTAAAAGTTAATTGTAACTTCTACATCTAAATTAGCATAACTGAAATACTGTATGTTCTTTCTGGAGAAAACTGATACGATTTTAAGGATTTTTTAAACTGAAATTGTCTTTTACCTCAGCTTTCAGAAAATTGCCAAGGAGTAATCTTTACAGGACACAGATCATGTGAAGGGTATATAAGATACTAGTATAACACTTATACTCATAAATTTTTTCTTTAAGCCATTATTTACACAATATTTCCAGAAATGACAATGCTGGAGTTCAGTCAGTTGCTAAAAAAAAAAATTACTCAGGGCACAACACCATTATTTTTATAGTAAGTAGGAATTTTCCTTGTGCAGTCTTTCTGGAAGTCAGGAAATATCAGCTGTTGTGTGATACGGTATCTTTATTGCAAGCATAATACTCAACCAATGCTTTTTCTTACTGATACAGGGTCAGGTTATAGGAAACTACGTAAGGGCTTCCATAAAGAACATACAAGAAAATGGACTCTAGTAGTAAATACATATATGCAAATGCATTCTTGTACGAGTACATGTTTTGTACATGAGCTCATGTATACTCAGTGGACTCTTGGTTTAGCATGTATTGATGTACCTATAGGAGATTCATGATTATCAGTCCCTTCCTCTGTCCTCTCTGTGTCCTGCTGAAATATTAATGAATTACACAACAATTCCCTGATATCGACAGTCATTTGATACCCTGCGAACTTAAAGAAATTCCATAAGCAGTCACGAATACACTTCGAACTATTAACTTGTTGTTGTTAAAAGAAATACAGTGTTGGCATTTTAACAGTGTTGTAAACCTTGTTTTTAGAAGATGGTACTCACAACTTTTTTTCCCTAATACTGGTTTCCTCCACCGGCAAACTCAGAATTGGCATGTAACTTTGGTTACTGTTGTCATGGGTAGAACATTGCCTACAGGCAATCAGGGGCATGATCTCAACTGCTGCTCCTCCAAGCCATTGTTTATCTCTAGAAGAGATCCACTAGAGAAGGCTTTCTCATTTTTCCAGCTCTGCTGCAGGTATTCTTGATCTATGACAAATTTAATAATAACCATCTGAACAACATGGCTAGCTTCAGCACTTTCAATAGAAAGATTTTTTCTAACCCAGTTAGCATTTTGTGGAACTAGATTTGGGAAGAATCATGAATATAAGATGGAACACTGGCGGTTGTGGTGCCCTTTTATTAGCTGCAGCTGAAATATTTAACTGTGATATGAGGATACTTGGAATAAGTTGTGACAGTAAGTGCTGACAGCTTGTCTCTACTGAAGTTTGTGGTTCTCCTAATACTAGCAAACAGAATTCATGTTAATGACTAGGAACTACTGCTCTCCACAGGGCTCAGCAGCAGGTTACACAGATGATCAGCAGCTACCTACTTCCAGCTGCAGTTTTCTCTCTCTACTGGCAGTGCACGGAAATGTTACTCAGGCATTGGCTACAGCCATTGGTAGAACAGTTACAGAACTTAGGAGCAAATTCTAAACAACATTTGGGTGCCCAAGTCATGCTCTGAAAAAGATAAAAATAATGTAGATAGAATTTGTTGTTAGACACTGAAGAATTCTTCAGGTCTTTGTCTACAACATTTACTGAATGTGAAGGAGATATTTTGCTGTCTGTCATGCTTCCTAAAAAGAGTTGCCAATTCTATCTTCAGATTTGCTCCTACTTAAAAAAATTCTCACATAATTTTCTTTCTCTTAAATAATGAAGAAGAAGGAAATAAATCCCCCAAGTTTTTTCACTGTTTGAAGACAGTAGGTCAAATTTGGGGCCTGCACTTGCTTTAGGATAATAATGACAATAACATTCTATGGAAATTTGTAGATTTAATTAACTAGCTAATTGATTTATAGAGTGTCTGTGCAGGAGAGATGACTATGAAAAAGTATGTAGCTCTTCTCCTTAGTGATTGAAATAACCAAAATATTTTCTCTGTCTCCTAATAATTTTAAAGGAGAGCTTTATCCTGTTCATTTTTTACCTCCTGATAAAACCAGCTGTCATGTTAGGAAAACAAAAAGGTAGTGTTTTTCCACAGAAAGTCACAGGAGTGGACTGCACACAGATTGTTTTGGAGCACGCAAGAGAGGAGAGGAGAGGAGTTGCTGCTGCTGAGATTCGTGAAAGGGCGCCCTCAGCTCTGCCCGTCGGGAGCAGGATGCTTTGCTGCCCTTTTACTCCAGGATGATGATTATCATGGGTCCACCTGCCTGTAGCAGGTAACATTGACCATCCATGATAGCAGGCAAATGTTATCAGCAAGAAAAGAGGCTTTAGGGGGAGAGTAGAATCTCCTAAAAGGTCTCACGGTGTAAGCATTAAAAAAAAAACAACCAAAAAACCCCAACCAGATAGCGTTTTTAATATAGCACATCTTAACAAGCAACTGCAAGCAGACCTAAGTGGAAAACCAAATGTTGCCTGCTGGTGTTCTTTCCCCAAGCGCTGTGGGAAGAGGTGCTCTCTGGCGGACAGAAGGAAAAGCTGGTCTGAGAAACCTGCTGCTGTGCCCTCGGTGAGCTAGATAGAGCTCAGAAGGGGACTCGAGGCTGAGAAGCGGAAAAGAGTGCATTTCCTCTGTGACAACCTGTCGGGAGAGTGGGGCTGAGGGAGGGAGGGAGGCTGATACAAAATCATCCAAAGCGCCCGAACGGAGACCTGTGGATGTCCCGCGCACCCGGCTCCGGTGTGGGCGCGAACCTCGGGCTCCCCTAGGACATGCCCGAGGGAGCTCCCCAGTCCCGGCTCCGGCAGCCGCTGCTGTCCGCTGCCCAGCTGCCCACGGCCTCTACGGACACAGCCCAGAGCCTGCGGCCAGCCCCGCTGCCGAGCGGAGCCGAGGGGAGCTGCCCCCGACCCCCCGGGCGCTCTGTCAGTCAGGGCATCGCCGTCTCCGCACGGCAGCCTCTGCGGGAGCGGCGGGAGGCTCCGCCTCCGCCCGATAGGGAACAGCCTGATAAAGGCAGGTGCGGGCGAGCAGCGGGACCCTAGCTCAAAGCATCTGCTTGTGCACGGAGCCCCTGACCTGCCCTTTGCCACCCCGCTCAAGGCGACGCCTGGGGCCGCCGGGACGGGACAGGAGGGGACCCTCCCGCCGCCGGCCGCGCGCGCCGCTGTCCCGCCGTCCTCAGCCGTCGGGCGCGTCTCTGCGAAGGGACAAGGACCTCGCCCCCGAGGACCTCTGAAGAGGCGGGATCTCTCCGGGAAGGGGAAGCAGGATTTTGTTGTGTGGCTTGAAGATGAGGCAGGTATCTGGAGTGGCGCTCCTCCTGGGGCTGATGGCTCTCCCAGCGGCGCTGGGACAGAGAAGCTCGGAAAGCCCTAAAAATAGCAACCAAAGCTTTGCCATCGTCTCTTTCAAATGGGATCACGTCAAGGAGCCGTATATCATTGCACTCTGGATACTTGTGGCCAGCTTGGCCAAAATCGGTGAGTCCGGAGTTACATATTAATACATGTCCTCTCCCTTTCCCTTCCCCCTTGCCCTCTCCCATCCAACGTAAATGAAGAAAGCTTATCATAGGTCTGCTGACCCGTTTTCGGGGGGTTTACTGTACTCTGTCCTGATTTCATAATACTGCCCTACACGGTGCTTAGCAGTGTGATTTTCCCCAGCCTCGAGGGGTTACCTAGTTCATTTTCACCGCCCACGACTGTGGCTTCTGCATCTGACTCCTTGTAAACCCTTGCAATTCCTTGAGACCTTGCATTCCTGTTGCTCCCAGGAAAAACTTTTTTGCAAAAGTGAAACAGAAATCGGGCCTTATTGCTTACACAATACCTATTCCACTTTATGATATGCTTTTCTCCTGATTATGATTGTTAGCTATATCAGCTGGTAACATCAAAAATAAACACTGCAAACTACACATATGAACTCAGCGTTCTCTGCTTTGAAGTGCATTGCTGAATTAGTGAAAGAGCACAGTGTATAGAGAAAGGTAACATGTATTATCAGACCATCCGATGTAGCTGAAAAAATACAAGCTTTAGAGCACGCAGAATTTTCTTCAAGAAATTGGAATAAGTGAAAAGCCAGGACTTAGCCTAACTTCAGTGTAGTGTAAATGAATATGAATGCTCCAACTCTTGTGTTCTGAACTTTGTGACTTTTGAAAAGCAGTCTTGTATCAGTAATGCAGTTTGCTGAACTAGAAAAGTCACTGTTTAATTGGAATGCATTTTACCTGACTGATGCTATTACTTTC
Organism: Rhagologus leucostigma; assembly: GCA_013397725.1. Lineage (NCBI taxonomy): Eukaryota > Metazoa > Chordata > Aves > Passeriformes > Rhagologus > Rhagologus leucostigma. The sequence continues at coordinate 91,106 of VZTD01000670.1, forward strand.
AGACCATTTGCTTTTGGATCTAAAAACAGACGTCCAGTTTGGCTGACACTGTAAATGCCATTTTCATTTTCAATAAATCTTTTCTGTAATCAGTCTCATCTCAGAAGATCAGCTGAAAATCCTACTAAAGACTTTCCCAAACTTACTGTTTACTTTACTGTTTAGTACTGTTAATACTAATTTGGTATACCAGAATCACATTCCATGGATTTTTCATGCCACAGAGAATGAAAGATGTAAAAAGGTATACTTAGGTATATTCTGTCTAGCACATAAGATAAGCATAGTAAGACTTGGATGGAAAATGCTGTCTCCAAACCCAAACGAAGCATTTTAAAAATGAGTAGTATGTTATAAGTAAGGGTAATATTGTACATAATTTTCCAGCAATATTTGCATATTGGGTTTTACTTGATTAACCGTAGATATATAACTAAATACCTTTATCTGAACCTGTTCGTCTACACCATGCAAATAGTTTGTCTTCAGACAGTTGCTGCATCGCCTAGATTACATAAAAGACAATTATGTTTTAATTCAGTTTTATTGACGAGTTATAGCAATTAGAAAGCTGGAGAAACCATATACAGGAAAAAACTGACAACACTGAATATCTATAAAATTATGCTGAATAAACTAATAAGCAGGCTGCTTGTTTGAACCTTCTTTTTGAGTTACTCTTCTAAGTAAGTATAGTTATTAAGGCCTTGTGCTATTTAGGCTTTGCTGGTCTGTACATGTGGCACAGTTGTACAGTGTAATATTAGTGGTGCACAACCATATCTGTTTATGCCCAAAACCCAATGAACCCAAGAACAGGACAGTTAAATTGTACTATATTTAAATTGCAATGGCCTGGATTGAGATTAGTTGAGATTAGTTGAGATTAAGATGAGCCATTTTACCATGAAGTCCTTGATATAAACTCTTGATAAAGTACTTATTGTCAGGAGCTGAGTGATGCTGATTCTGTTTTTAAGTTCTTTGTACTTTCTCAGCTGCACAGAGCATGTCACTTACTACTAGAGCATACCTATCATCAGCTCCATCACTTTTCTTCCCCAGAGCTCTCAAGCTTTGTTCTTTTCTCTCTTCACATTTGTATTTGTGATCCTATACTACTCTGGACACGGTTTCTGAAGAAGCAATGGATAACTGCTGTATTCCCCTGAGAGCTTTCCCCGCCAGTCACAAATAACACACAGAAAAGCAAGAATGTACGCTCACTGTTCAACAGCTTCTTAATGAAGAAATCATGAAGGTGTTCATGTTAGTCTGTGAGAAAGGGAGCTGCAAAAAATAGCTTTTCAGCCTTCTGTCTGCCTTGGTGTGTCAAGGGTTCTGGAAAGTAGGTCAGAAATCTATGAGAAGATTTTTGAATTGCAAAAGTCCTATGCTGGATCAGAGAAGGTTTACATATTCAAAAAGCAGACAGAAAAGAATCGAGAAAGGAAATATAGAACATCTGTCCTTAGGTTTCTTTACTACCTGAAGGAGGGCAATTGTAGTGGAGTCAAAATGCTGGATTTGCTGTGGGTTTTTCAGCAAGGGAGGAGCTATTCTTATACATACAAACTCGCTTCTCCATGGCTACACGGATTGGGAGGGTTACTTTACTGATGGATGATAGACAATTGGGTCAGCAGAAAGTGTTCTAGGAATTGCAGTTGGTAGCTGGGCATAAATGTGTATGAGAATCCTTTCTCTTGAATTAGAATAGCCTTAGTGGTTTGGTGTTTCTTTGGGTTTTTGTTGTTTCAGGGTTTTTTTAGATTTGTTTTGTTTTATTTGTGTGAAAGTTTGGGTTTTTTGTAAAAAACAAGTTTCAGTTCATGATGTTATATGACTGGGGGAAGCATTTTTGTATTAGGAGATTTTTGCAGACTTCTGGGGCTTGATGTTCATGTTGTGTACAATGTATTCTGCAACATAAACTATTGTATGTTAAATCTCATAAGTGTCCCAAATACATGAAGAAGTGCCTGGTGTTTTGGCCTTTCGGAGAAAGAAACTGCTCTTTTAGTTTAAGTTTAGTCTAGTTTTTGGTCAACTCTAAATATTGCTACAAATGAAACTCTAGAAGAAGAGTCTTCATACAGTTGGCTTTCATGCATTATAGAAAATAAAAAGTTTGTGCCTTCTATGAAACTTCTAATGATTCTTGGTCTACTGTTCTATATATTCTAATTGATTTGATTTGACTCTCTTCATCTGAAATATTTCAGCTCTTCGTTCTTCCACTTCAAGTGGAACATTCTTAAGGTTCACAGTGTTCCACTTTGGCTAATGATCTTTATTTCCTCTTTTGATAGACTCTCTTATCTCTACAGAGGAGTATCCTTGTGGGATAGGGCCAATAAACTACTTACATATCTAAATCTAAGCCAGAAAAGCATCTTATCTACATGAAGAAGGTACACGAGGTACAGCTGAGAACCCTCCTAGTGGACTTCACATGTCCACTTCCTGGTATCGCAGTATATCAGATGAAATAAGCAATACGACTCAAAAAGAATAACCTCCAAATGCATATATGTGTGCATTTATAGCTACAGACAGTACAGACATTTCCTACTGTAGCCCTGTGGGTAAAGGATGTGCTATTTTTAAACAATGTGCTTACACAATATAGTTCTGGTTTAAGATGAAAGACACTTGTACACTGACCAGGCTCTCACGTGCTTTCTAAGTTCACTTGGCCATGTGCTCTCCTTTATATCTTTCACAGATCACATCTTGAAAATAACCCTTGAATAAACAGATGCATAGAAGATACAAACAATATTTTGGCAGTAAAATCTCTACAGAAAGAAGTAGATGGAAAATCAGAAAACTTTGGAAACAAGTAGAAGAAGGAAAGGAATAATGAGCTCAGAAGCTAAAAATGGCTAAGAGAAGAAATTTTTTAACACTGAACATTGTACGCCATTTTTTGAGGGTATTTCTCAGGCCATGTCAACTTAAAAAAAAAAATAGAAAAAAAAAAGCTTTCTACCTGGGGGATATCCTGTACAGGCTTCTATATGCGTTCAAAATTCTAGGAAACAGAGAGAGATTTTATTTATGTCTTCATTTGAGGTTATGTTGGGGAAATCGTGAAATTCCTTCTTTCAGTTTAAATCTTCTTGTGTACTATAGCATTTCTTCAACATTTTAGCAGAAGGATAGGTAATTGTCTCAAAGTGAAAAAAAGCCCTACAAAGCAGTCTTTCTGTCTGTCTGGGCCCCTGGATTTGGTCAGGGTGTGCAGATAAGCAACTGGAAGAAACGGTGGGAAAGTGAGTGACTATGAACAGGAATGAGGAAGGGTACACAGCCTTTTCATTATCTGAGTCAAACCTCTTGCCAACTGTTTTTGCTGGTATAGGTTATGCTGAGTCTAAGAATGCCACAAAAGCTTTTTTTTTTAATTTCTGTGTAGTTCCACACAAATTCTAAAGGCTTTTATATTAGAAATTAAAAAGTGGGAGTGAAATTTGAATCCAGGGCAGCTGGCAAATCTGTCTTCAGGAATACCACAATGCTTTGGAGGAGGGGGAAGAAGTGATTCAGTAACAGTGAACCAACGCTTAGAAGAAGGCTGGTGAAGATACTATGTCAGATGGACTTGTTGAGTCCATCAGCTCCTGAGACCCCAGCACGACATGAGCTGCAGAGCACAATCCATCTCTAAGCTGAGAGCTATGGGTCCCCACAAACAGTCTGGTTTCTGCATGCCTGGGCTCCTTCACATTGTCTCAAACTACCCTGAGAAAGGAGTTCTATAGAGCATTTTGTTAACACAAACAATTGCTGTGGAGAATTTTAAGCATGTTAGGGATGGGCTAGGGAAGGAACTGTGAAATGCAGGTCTAACCACCCATCTAATTTAGACTCCTGGGGCAATATTTTCTTTGAAGAAATCAATAACCCTCCCTCCAAAGCAAACTGTCAAAACAAAAGCCCATTTGACTCCAAAGTTTCTTCTCCTGGCACTCTAGCTACTGAAAAGTGCCAGTTACATAGAGAAAGTGATTTAGGGTATTGTTTTATTAAAATAAAAAATGTGAGACCAGCTCTTCTGTTGGCAATTCTTCAGTAAATGACATCGTTAGGAAGAAATGTTGAAGGATGCTTAGCAGAACTTAACTGGGTCTATATAACTAAAAATGGAGTCAGAGATTGAAAGGTGATGATCTGGTGACTGATCACCAGATCCTGCAAAGTTTAAACTGTCATGATTGTAGTGCTTGTTAAAAGCTGCTTTCATTAGCAAGTGATAATATGGAAAAAGTCTTTACATTGTGACTTAGGATGTCTGGACTTGGCTATCTTCCCCCATATCCTGACAAAGATAAGAAGGGAAAACTGCATCTCTACCTTTATTGTGAAGTCAGTAGAAGCTGAAACAGATCAGCACACTTAGAACAGAGGCACATGCATTTCCTTCCCGGATATGCATAGAAACACTATAAAACTGTGCTGGCAACTGTTATATATCTGCGGTGTCTTTATTTTTCTAAGATGCTGTATTTCCTTTTGCAAAGTTCTGTTTAGAATACCTGTGAGCTAGGAATGTTAAGTACTGTAAAATCTCTGTCTTCTAAAGAATTACCTTTTGTATCTAACATTTTATATGTTTTAGGCAGCTGAAAAGAACATTTCCAACATAGAATAATAGCTTTGCATTTCCAATGGTAGGAACAACTGTGTGAGCCATATTTTTATTAAATTTATCATCTATAAGTGACTGCCTATTCCCACATTTTATTTCCATTTTGCTCTTGTGCCTTACTTATACTTTTCCTGTACTTCCTATCTCCCTGTAACACACATCTACCTTCTTCCCCCTCCCCCTCCAAGTCTTGCAAGTCTCAAGTCTTAATTATTTAGCGCAGGGAAGAAGATATCAGGATAGTATAATTTGACAAGATTCAGATTACATCCCCTGACGAATAGCAAATGTACAATGGCAACTTGTGTGAATTACATAAGAAAACAATGGCATTTTGAGAATGGCCTTGAATTGAATACAGTTCAGGCATGCATACCTAAGAAAGGATCTCTGCCATCAATTACTTTCAGGCACCTGTGTGCAAAGTGCTCGGTGTTCTCTGCAGAACAATTGAATCCTTTTAATACTGTAGTCTTAGGATTGTTGAAACCATTGATTTACTGTCTTCAGAGCTAAAGCCACTTATTACCAAGAGTGATCTACAAACCCCCTAGGTGACTGTAAATCTCTCATGTGGTAATGCAGCAGACCACAGCCCCGCAAGAAATAAGGGCAAGCAGAAAACCTTTTCAGGTGTACAGCGGTTCTTCAAGAGGAAGGCTTTGGAGGTCCCCCTTTGTTTTTGTGGACCTTTGTGTATTAGAGATCCTTAGCAAGGAAGCTGGTACTAGAAGTCCTGAAGTATTACTTTGTTTGACACGTACAACCAGAAGCCCGTCAAAAATCAGTAGTTTTACCACAAGTTTGCTTTAAGAAATGTCTGGAATCCAACTAAAAGTGTTCTTTCCCTGGTATTTACCACAGTTTTAATTGCTCTGATTTAAAGGGGTAATGGATTACTGAGTTCTTCTCTATCTTTTGTATGGCTCGCTCTATTCCAAGATGAAATGTTGAGTCCAAAGTCATAGAAGAATATTTCTTATCTGAGTATTCTTTTGTTCTTTCAGGAAAATGTCTCTGATTTTTCTCTTCTCTCTGCAGCAGTGCAGTTAAACTGATGGCCTGAAGAACTGGAGGCTTTAATTGTTATTCAGTTTGTTGACAAGTGGCAACCATTTAAAACTAGAGACCATTAAAACAGCCTTGGTAAACCACAGAGCATGGTGGGTTGGCTGTGTTGCAATATTTTGTTTCCTTTTGTAAAGCAATTTGCAGAGTATTTACCCCTGTGGAAGGAGTGACTTGATACCCAGTTGGCTGCTACATAAAGCACTGTAAAGTCATAAATACTGAAACTACAGGCTGACAAGGAAGAGCTGACCAAGATGGAATGTAAGACATCAAGTGGAAACACTTTTAATTAAGGCACGAATATTTAATGTTCATTCGTGGAAGAAGAAAACTGGAAGGTGTTCTGAATGCCCTGCACAATAACAGGGGTTTTAAGCAGTTTGATCCGGAGAGTTTTCTCCTTCCAGTAACTGAAAATAGAAGCAGTAATTCTGGGTTCACTAAAATGTGCTTAGGAGAGAAGTTCTGCTTTTATCTATTGAAAGGAAAAAATGCCTTGGTTTTTGTCAAAGCCAAGTGTTACAATAGCAGTAGTCACACACCAGGGAAGAAAATCCCAGTGTCGATTGTAGACTGATTTTCAAAAACATGTGGCTATGAGTCTTTCTGCTTCAATAACATATAAAAAATGGGGAAAAAAAGTTGAAACTAGAAGCTTTATGGATTCAGCCAGTTTCATCAGTTGAGCTTTGAGGAAAATATTAAATATTAAGAAACCAGTAAATGTCTTGAGACAGTAAGATTTCAAAATGAAAATCTCCCAAGTGCAAACACATTGTAAACTGATGGAGAGACTTTCTAGCTCCTTTATTAAAATTAATATTGTTATATTGGTTTGGTGGTATAATAATATTCCAGGGACTAAGTGATACCAGTTGGTATAAGATGGCTTAATGTTATGTTAATGTTAGTATTGATACACTAACAGTTGTACTGGAGGTATAGTTGTTATGTGATCATACATAAAAGTAAATATCAGTATAGTATGGAGATGTTACAATCCTCCTACTCCAGTGAAATATCAAAACTGGTGAATATCCAGATGTAGTTTTTCAGACCTTAGCAGCTTAGATATATACTTAGGAAATTAGGTTAATAAATGTTATTTAGTGGTTTAAGTGGTCAAATATTCGTTCCAGAATGACTGAAGCAGTCTTTGAGTGCTTACTGTTCTGTCTATGCATGGTCTAGAGTTTAAAGTGCTCTAAGACCTGGTTTGAATTAAATAACCAGATTTTCCACTGAAATTGCTCTGGCCCTAAGCTATTCCATCCTATTTAGTTCTGAGAATGAATTTGGGACAGTAGTATACTGGGGAAAACTGTTGGATACTGGGTCTCCTATAGAGTTCACAGAATCACAGACTCGTTGAGGTTGGAAGGTGCAACATCTGGTCCTGTGCTCCAGCTCATTCAGGGTGGCCTACAGCTCATTGCCCAGGATCATGTCTAGACAACTTTTGATTATTTTCAAGGATGGAGACTCCACAATCCTTCTCGGCAACCTATGCCAGTGTTTGGCCACCCTCACACCTCTGCCAAGCTACTCTCCAGCTGGGTGGCACCCTGCATATACTGGTGTAGGGTGTTGTTCCTCATCAAGTGCAGGACTTTGCACTTCTCTTTGCCAAACTTTACAAGATTCCTGTCAGCTCATTTCTCCAGCCTGTCAAGGTCCTTGTGGATAGATAGCAGCCCAACCCTTGGGCCTATCAGCCACTCCTCCCAAATTTGTGTAATCAGCTGAATTGTTGAGGGGACTCTCTGCCCCATCATTCATATCATTAATGAAGATGTTAAACAGGACTGGGCTCAGTACAGACCCCTGGGGTTCACCTCCAGTTACCAGCCTCCGACTATATATATTGTACCACTGATCACCACTCTCAAGGTCTGTCCATTCACCCAGTTTTCAATCCACCGCATTGTCTGCCCACCCAGCCCCTACAGCAACAGCCTGAGGCTGCTCTGGGAGGCAGCGTCAAAGGCCTTATTGACAGCCCATTAGAAACTTGTCAGACACTCTCTCCCCTCATTTTCCAGGTGCATCACTTCATTGTAGAATGTTATCAGATTAGTCAAGCGCTTTCATGTAGTGAACCATGCTGACTAGTCCTGAGAAATTTCTTGTCCTTCATGTGTCTGTTTACAGAATTAGTTGCTCTACCAGTTAGAGCTGCAGATCCTTGGATTAGCAGTGGTCATACAAGGATGGACCTTTTTCAACATCTTACTTGGTCAAAGAAAGCAACATTTCTCCATGCAGTTGGTATACTTTGGTTAGCTGGTACAAAATTGCACACTACAGAGGAGAGAAGAATACATGGTGGCTGTATGGTGGCCACAATGGTCATGCCATCATGAATTAAAGAAAGGAATGACAAGGTACCAGCATAAAGTTTATCTCTCCTCTAAGCTAGGCACTTTCCAATCAGAGCGGCTTCAATTTTCTGTTATGAATGGCTTTTATTCGTATGTTACTCACCCTTCTGCCTTCTCTTAGCTGATGCGGTGTGAGTTTAATCTCTTATTTTAGCCAAAGCTTCTTCCAGGATGAATTGATATTCTACTCGGTAGTATTACTTGATGGGAACATGCAGTGAGATCTGTTAACTGGTAGTACCAAGCTCAAGCAGCAGCTAAATGAGTCAGCAGGAACATGTGTAACTCAGAGGTGGTATTTGTAGTGTACCATATTTCCTACAAATCTCTCTCCTGTGCATAAGCTGTATGTCAGAAAAGCACACCTCTGTGGTTCTCCTCTATACAATGTGGCTATTACTTCTGCGTCTTCCACTTGCAACACTGGCACTTTGCAACCTCATCTCAGTTTGTCCATTTTTGATGGGATTTTTCTCAAGAAGACTGCCTTTGTCCTTCTGAAAAAAGAACCCTAAAGTTATGGCCAAAATATACATTTATACATGCAAAGCTGTATAAAAGGGTATGTGAAAGGGTATGTGAGAGGGGTATATGGAAAAGCAAAAAATCATCATGGCATCGATTTGGCTAACTTCATTTCACTTCTCAAAAGACTGAAAACTCTGACTCTGGATAGGAGGACATTTGAACTATTGAACTGGTATTTTGTCAGGAAACATTGTTGAATTGTAGATAAAGATATTTTGAACTCAGTTACTTGCTCAGATTATCTGCCGGACGGATGATTATTAGTGGAGGATAGTATATTGTTTTCTAAGCAGAACTATTGCTTAAATGCTGTGTTTATTCTCACGTTTCTCCATTGTTTCACTTGCTACCATAGAAGCCACATAGAAAAGCAATCACAGATAACTTTATAGGCAAACAACTAATTTAAGTTGCATGCACAATCTTTCTGGTGTAACAAGCTGAGTAAGATAGTCTACATCTAAAAAATGAACACTTTTGAATTGAGCAGTGCCCTGATCAATAATGAAAAAAGTAGGATAAAAGGTATGAGAAGAAGGGCAGGATGGAAGATACAGATGAGGGTGCTGTCATGTAAGCACAAAAACCTTGGAATTAGATTGTAAAAGAACAAGGAAAAGAACAGAAAGATTCTCCATATTTACATTCAAAGCCTAACAAATACATAAATGTATTAATTAAATTCTCAGTTTCTGTTGCTTTGTTATTACAAAGAAGATACGCATTTGACTATCATTACAGGTTTTCTGTTGAAATATCTTCTATTCATTGAAAGAATTTTGTCATAAACTACTGCCTGACAGATTCTATCAAGATGTCTGTTAATCACAGTATCTTACTGTGAGTTAGCAGTGTAAGATTTTTGGTACTTTGCTCTGTAGAGCTTTGAGAGGATTGCTTTTTCTCTTGGGCAATCTGTCCTCAGGAGGACTCGTGCAGTAGCTCTACATGCTGTCCTGTGGAGTACAGTGTATCTGCTGTACAGGCAGCATTTCTTAGACAAGATGAATAGGCAGCATCAATTTTTTCAGCTCAGTGTTATGCTAAGTATTCCTTCAAATGAGGGAGGCACCCTTCTATCTGCTCCCAGTGATTCTATAAACCTTCTGGGCTATTTGAAGTTGGATCTGCCAATTGCTGCATGGAGCAAAGTCTTATGATTCAAGGCAAGAATAAAAGATAGGTTAGTAGCTCACTCAGGCCAGATATCTAAGTGGTTGTGTAGCATCTATAACAGAGCCTGAAACTTGTAGCAGTGAAAACTTACATTCCTTATGCAGTAGAAGTGTCTGGAAAAAGAAGACTAGTTGCTTTCTCCTTGGCAAAATTTAGGAAAAAATTCAACACTCTTCCAAAATTTTTATTAGAAATAAAGAACATAGCAAGTTCAGAAATTTCTTTTTTTTTTCAGTATGATACATATGGCACTGAAGTCAGTGAAAAACAAAATTTTGTAATTCTCCTTCTTCCTCCCCTACTCAAGTTAATTCAATCAATTTGATTGAATCTGATCTGAGGGTGAGGTTATAACAATTTACATGGGCTTAAAAAAAAAGGTCTGTCGCATTTACCACGGACTTAAGGAGACCAGCAATTCCTTAGTACATAATACATTAATCTCATTTGAACCTTATGTTCCCTAGCCTTTCAGTAAATAGAAGTACATCTTGTTTTCATGTCTTGAATACTTGTACTGAAGAAAATGGTAATTAAGGGAAAAGCTAAAGCTTTTTTGAGCCAAAATTATTACTTTCGCGCACTCAATAAAGCATCTTAAATCTTCAGCCTTTCTTCAGGAATACAGCATAGTTGACCTTACTAAAAACCATAATTTTTAAGGCATGTTCACTTGAATAATGCTGTTTGGTGTTTGAAAGTATGAGGATGTAAAAACAGCAGGAGGAAGTATGAAGTTTCCTTCTGTTTATTGTGATTTATGAGTAAAGATTAAAAGCAGTCCAAGATAAACCTGCCACTGCAAGTGGAAATTCAGCTTGTGTGTGGGTACTAAAGTGCTTGTGTCAGGAAAGACCCATACAAATGTAAGGGGGAATGGTCTTATATTTTCCTCTTGTTGCCTCTTGTTGCTTGGTGTAGCACGTGTTGCATTTTGGAGGATCGCAAGGTCTTGAAAGTCAGTAGAATCTTGCCTATATGCCCTCATATGATAAATGCTTTCTGATTACAGGGGGCCAAAGTAGTACTACAGCCAGTGGTAGGGTTTCTGCTGTAGTGTCTGAACACAGAATCCTGGATCCAGCCAGGACAGGGTTAATTTTCACAGTAGCCAGGAGCGGCACGGCTAGGAGGTGATTCTATACCCCTCATGTCATTTTCTGGGGAGGGTGGGAGGGTTCCTACTTTGGGTTGGGTTGTGAGGCAGAGGAGGGTCGGGGGTCTTCTGTGGGGAGTGGGCAATAAATGTGAATCAGTCGCCTTTTTTCTTGTACTGCTCTGTCATTAGTATTGTTCCTTGTCTTATTTTATTTTTGCTTCCAGTGAATTGTTCTTATCTCAATCTGTGCTCTTTCCCTTTTGTGCCGCCAACTGTCCTCTCCAGCTTGCCACAGCGGGAAGGAGGATTGGAGAGCACGGGAGCCAGCAAGTGGTAGTATACTTTGGAAAGTCTCCGTGGGAGCACTAAACTGAGGAGTATCACTCCTAAACCATGACACACAGTATCTTTACCCGGGGTTAAAAACAGCTTGGTAAAGAGCCCCATACATAGAGAACTGCTTATTAGTTAATGATATGATAGAAATATAAATAAATCATCACATGGATGCAGCTGCTGAAAAACTAAACACTCATAACAGAAATGAAAATAGTAAAAAATATCCTGTATTTCATATGTTTACTTACATGCTAGTGAACATGGCAGAAAGTGGAAAATCCATAAATTTTACAAAAATTCAGCTGAAACTTGCCTTCTGTCTCGACATTTGTTCATCTCTTTTTGCCTTCAAATCAGGTCTAACAGTATATTCAGGTGCACAATTTCAAGAGATAAATGGAAAAAACCAATATTAGAAGAAAATTATGAAGTTTGGATCTTCATAACACTTTCTAGTTCTGAACAAAAGCAGGACTAATCCACTAGCATTTTTTATTTTATAGCTGGTATGAAGCAGTGTCGCTTCAGCTAGCTCTTATAATTTATCTGTGAGTAAATAATATAATTTCCTTTACTTGATGTGGCTTGTCCATGTGCTTTCACAGCCCAGAAAGTCAGTCCCATCCTGGGCTGCATCATGGCCAGCAGGTCAAAGTGGGCTGATTCTCCCTCTCCGCTCCGCCCTGGTGAGAACCTACCTGGAGTACTGTGTCCAGCTCTGGGGTCCTCAGCACAGGAAGGACAGGGACCTGTCGGAGCAGGTCCAGAGGAGGCCACCCAGATGACCAGAAGGTTGGAGCACCTCTCCTATTCAGTCTGAGAGCATTCAGGTTGTTCAGCTGGAGAAGAGAAGGCTCTGGGGAGACCTCATTGTTGCCTTTCAGTACTCAAAGGGTGCCCATAACAAAGACTGGGACAGACTTTTTATCATGGCCTGCTGGGATAGGACAAGGACTAATGGTTGTAAACTGAAAGATTCAGGCTACATAAAAGGAAGAAATTTTTTATGACAAGGGTGGTGAAACACTGCAGCAGGTTGCCCAGAGAGGTGATAGATGCCCAGTCTCTGGAAATATTCAAAGCCAGGTTGGAAAGGTCTTTAAGCAACCCAGTCTAGTTGAATATGTCCCTGCTCATTGCAGGGGGACTGGAGTAGATGTCCTTTTAAAGGTCCTTTCAAACCCAAACTACTTTAGGATTCTGCTGAAGTTTAATTCTTATATATGTGATAATAGAATTCAAAAAGAGTAGATAGTAGATAGTTCAGTAATATTTGATTCATACTGAATTCTTACTGCTCCCAAAGTTTAATTTCTACACAGATATTTTTAGGAATATATGCAAAATCTTTTTCCCACACTGGAAGGGATCTGACAATAAAAAGCACATATTCTTGTACAAAGAAAAGAATCCTATGTTGATATGATTTTGTACTATATATCATACAATAGAATCATGCTTACTCTATGTATGTGACATTCTGGGATGTTTTTCAGTTAGGAAGGGATCTGTGTCTGGTTTCTACCTTTGTTTTTTCTTGAAATAAACAGTTATCCTAAGTACTCAAAATGTTTGAGTTGTGAGCTGGGCTTCAAATACAGCTTTAGCCAGTTGTTTTGTTCCCTTCCTTTTTATTTCTCCACTGTGGAAAATAATGTTAAACTAATCTCCTTGTGAACTTCCTTTTGCACACTATCGTTTCTCATTCTGCCCATGCATGCACTACAAAACACCAATCCATAGCTGAAAAAACCCTGTCTTACCACCTTCTTACTGCATTTCAAAACATCAAAGCTATTTTGCATGTACTACATTTTGCAGTATAAGGACACTAATTAAACTATCATCTCTCAAATGAGATAATGAAGGTATGAGAGTTAGCATGTTACTTAATCAGAGAAGCTGTAGGGACAAAAATCAAAAGCCATGCTAAAGCACATTGAATGATAGCAGTATCTCAGAGCCATTTGCAGGAAAAATTGAGAGTGATATAAACTAAAGTGCACCTTGCTCTTCTTAAGTCTAAGGGAAAATAAATCACCTGGATTTCTGAGCAAATTTACTTTCTTATGGGCAGGAATGAGTGCATTCAGTAACAAAGTATGTCACGTCTTCTGTTTTCTGTTGCCTAACCCAGAAACTCACAGGCTTGATTGGCGAAAATCATGTTTTCTTAATAGACAGAGTACTGTGTAACTATTGTAACATGAGAATTGTTGCCTCTTTCTTTCCCGCATATCGTCTTGCTCAGTTCCTTACCATATTCTTTCTGACTAGCACTACTAATGTTAAAAGAACTATTCTGTTATGAAGTAAATTCCATAGTGTATTCTCCATGCTGGTATATGGAGAAATAGGTAGGTGACAAGTGATGTCAAGAGCATTCTTAAAGGCAAAAGTTTTTACTTGCTTCTCCATTTTCTAACAAAGCTCTGGGATCATAAACCCTTCACCAAGATGCTTCCACAGCCCTATAAAATTAGAGAATCATGGAATCATAGAATGATTTGGGTTGGAACGGATGATCTTAAAGATCATCTTGTCCCAGCTCTCCTGCGTGGGCAAACACATCTTTCACTAGACCAGGTTACCCATAGCCTCATCCAGCCTGGTCTTGAACACCTCTAGGCAATGGGGAGTCCACAACCTCTCTGGACAACCTGTTCCAGTGCCTCACCACCCTTATAGTAAAGAATTTCTTCCTAATATCTACCCTCCTTCAGCTTAAGGCCATTTTCCCATTGTCCTTTCACTATGTGTCCATGGGAAAAGTTCCTCTCCAGCCTTCTTGTAGTCCCCCTTTAGGTACTGGAAGGTGCTATAAGGTCTCCCTGGAGCCTTCTCTTCTCCAGGCTGAACAACTCCAACTCTCCCATTTTGTCTTCATAGCAGAGGTTCTCCAGCCCTGTGATCAACTTAGTTGACTCCTCCGGACCTGTTCCAGCAGGTCCATGCCTTTCCTCTGCTGGGACCCCAGAGCTGGATGCAGAACTCCAGGTGGGGTCTCACCAGAGTAGAGTGAAGGGGCAGAATGTCCTCCCTTGCCTTGCTGCCCATGTTGCTTTGGATGCAGCCTGGGATACAAGTGGATTTCTGGGGTGTGAGCACACACTGCTGAATTGTGTTGATCTTGGGAAAAGACTTCATCTGTTGTCACTCTGGACACTTTATGTCAATCAAGAGTGTTTCTCTTAAAAGTATTTCTAACTTTTTGGTTAAAAATCTCACCTAGAAAATCTGAGATGACCAAATTTCTAGCACATATAAACAATATATTTGAGTTTCTGAAATTATGTACAAGAGATGCAATCCACCATGAAACTCTTCTCTTATCAAGCTGCTGGAGACTCTCTCCTCCAACACATGACTGGCAGAACTTTGAAGATTTTCAGGGGGTGCAGTGGTATTTAGTTTCAATGGAAAGTACTCTGGCATATTTTGTTAATTCTCTCAAATTAGGTTTATTTTCAGTTTTAAGCAAGATCTACTTGACATATGTGTATTTTTTTGGTTAGGTTTTTTTTGTCTATGGGCATCGCTAGTGAATTCGAATACCCTAATGCTTATTTAGTTTACTGCTGTAATCAGGAATACTTCCACTGTAATTCCATGCTATTCCAGTTGTATTAATTAAAATCTTACCAGGGTGGAATGTAAGGGGCAGGAAGCAAGCCAGTCTGCCAGTGCTTGAAAAAAACTACTTTCCTACCCTATGACTTGGAGCAGCGTACACAGCTATTTGCTGTAGCCCTTGGGGTTTAATTATGTGCCTCATGCCCTTCCTAACAGCAACAATCCTTACTATGCCTTGCTGGAAGCAGTACAGGGGAAGAAGAGAAAGTCCCTATCGTATTAAGGACATTTTCAGAGCTTCAGCCTACTATTGGTATTCATTAAATTACTTCTTCCTCATCTTCTATTTCTTCATGTACAGTAGACCTCAACCAGGGAGAACTGGTTCGGTTTTTTATTCAGGCTTTGGTAATTCCTTACACAATTTATCATACAACAGAACAGCTGCTTCCATATATACTAGTAACCCAGTTCCTTGCGGTTTTTTATCTGTATGAGCAAATGCCAAAACATTCTCACAGGAATGTTTGCATTTCAATTAATTTACCATATTAAAAGGAGGTTGAAAGGAAAAAAATTCTAAAATTCATAGTGTGAAACACAGTTCTTGGTATTTCTTTATTTAATCCAGGTTACTGGAAAATAGTTTGGTATTTTAAAAATAAAAAAATGCTTTCACTATCTGTCAATAAATTTCAGTGAATCTTTGAAGACAATTTTAAAGCTGAAGCAATTGCAATATATTGCAACTTAATTTTAATACCTTTACATAGCAAGTGAAGCAGTTTTATGATTCTTTTACTGTCCTGTTTTATATCCTCTACTATACTTCAAGGTGTTTCTAATGTGTACTTTGCTCTCATTTTGAAATATTATTTTTGACTGTTCCCATTTTTCTTTCAGTGCTGTTCAGTTCCATAAGGGCCAAATGCTACCACACTTGCACTGCAGTGGGACTGCTCCTTCAAAAAAGAACTATTTGGCATAATTATGATAAACTGTGCCTGACTGTTTAAACTTCATTATGTTCTAAGTGC
Source organism: Rhagologus leucostigma (assembly GCA_013397725.1). Taxonomy (NCBI): domain Eukaryota; kingdom Metazoa; phylum Chordata; class Aves; order Passeriformes; genus Rhagologus; species Rhagologus leucostigma. Next base: position 106,964 of record VZTD01000670.1, read on the forward strand.
TTATAGAGGTAATAGTTGCTTACTCACACACTTCTTTGAATTTGACTTGGGGCTATCTTATTATGTTATGACCTATCAGCTGGGAACCTTGACCTGTATGTTGGTTACATTTTTAATTGCTAACATATTTTGTTAATTGTTCACCTACAGAGAACAGCTGCCTAAAATCTCCTCCTTAATGAGCTCATTACAATGCTGTATGCTTTGTAAATGGTGACCATTACATATGTGATAAATAAAGAAAGCTTTCTTGAGCTGGATTAAACCAAACTCAAACCAGTCCTTCCATATGAAGGACTTTTGTGCCTTGCTTAGGACAAATATGCCCAAGATTCAGTATAAATAATATTAATAGTCATGCTCATGTAATATATTATAAGGCAGTACCAAGATCCAATACCAAAAGTTGCTTTTACTTCTTGTACAATTGTATCTCTGAGTTTCTTCAGCTATAAAATAACTCCAAGTTTTTTTCAATAAATATCTCTATTTTTGGGTAAAAGCTTAAGGTACTGATCAATAAAATAATTTCATGTTTGTCTAAGGATTAATGATAGAAGAAATCCTTAAAATCTCTTTCTCTCTCAAAAGACATTTTTGCCCGTTGTATGTAAACAATTCAAATTGGCAACATCAATTCACAACACTTGTTTTGTTGTTGCAAGGTCCACAGAACAGAATCCACAGGACTATAAAATACGCTATCAGTCCCCTGACCAGGAAAAAAAGAACTGAACACACTTTGTTGATAAAGATTAGAAAGGCAAATATAGGTAATAATGATCAGCTTCAGTTCTGACGAGTCTGCCCAAACACTTCCTGGACAGACTAGAAATGCAGTTCCCTAATGCTTTGAATCCTTGCTTCAAGTGAACCACTCTTAGAACACAATGGAAGATTTTTTTTCTTTGATTTAAGCTTAAATTCATTTGCAAATAAGACAGAGTAAAACAGTTTAGGTGTGGATAAGGAAAAGATGAGATAAAAGTATGAAACTATAAGAAGATTATTTTTCAGTCACAGGAAGTCACTAGAGTTTAGTTTTTGGACTGGTGTTATGCAGGGCTTTGGTTTTGTTTTTTTTTTTTTTTTCTCTTTGCCACTGCACAAAGAGATGGGCCATCCTACTGAAGGTTTCTGATGACACATTTCTTCAGGCATTGTCAATATTCATGTAGGTCTGGCTGTTGTACAAGGAAAAATACATAATCTTGAGGACTAGGGGAAGGGATATAATACAGTAATACCAAGGGCAGTTTCACTCAGAGGCCATGACACGAATTGACATGAGAATGGCAAGGGGAAGAGAAGTACATCTGTACAAAGTGAATACAGGGTGACTGAGTCACCAGTGTGATAATGAATCCAGGATGTAGCTGAACTATAGATTGTGATAGGAAATTATTAATGCTGTTGGACCCACTTCTACTATGACTCATGCAGAATGCAGTCTATAATTCTGATGGCTCTGAGTCCACAAAGGTGAACTCAGATTGAAATAGACAGAGCTGAAGACTGAAAAGAAGTAGTTTACTTTAAAAAAACAGAGACAAGCAACAAAAAGACAGTGTGTTTTTCTCTCTGCTTATATAATAGGAAATGAAGGAATTAATATTAGGGCAAGCCAGCCATTTAAGAAGATTGATATCACTCTCACAAAGGAAAATTGATATAAAATAGCTGTGAACAAGTTCAGGTCAGAAATCAGAATGAAGTCTCTAACTGTGATGGCTGGTGGTGTACCTTCACACAGACTTAACTGGAGCAATAATCCTCTGAAATGAGGATCATTAAATATGATGGTGTGATAATGAAGGTCTGGATACACAACCAAATAGCCCTTCTAGTACTTACGGTTCTTGATGAGCATTCCTAGATATTCTGTGCAGGCTACATAAGCAGCTGTAATTGGCTGAAAGGTGTGCCTATGGCTATGCAGGCAAGAAACACTAAAGTAGGAAATGTGTTTGCTAAAGTAGGAAACTCAGAAAGTCAAGTTATGAAAGAGATTTTAACAAAGAGATCCAGTAAAACCGAGGTCAATGCACGAGGATGCAAAACTGGTGCATCTGTGAAAATAATAAAAATTACAAGGATAGAACAGAAAATGAAACACCTAAGAGTATAGAGAAATCAAGTATAGCATGTGCAGGAAGTTTATCGGGGAACTAGTAGGTGGGCATGACTGTTGAGAAGTAAAGGGAGTCATAATAAAAGATAAGAGAATTATAAACAAGTAAAACTTCATTAAACAGGAAATTGTGTCAAAAACCTTCTCTTAGTAAAGAGTGGAGTAAGTAGAGATTAGATTTATCAGGAAAACTTCTGGAGGATTTGAGATTAAAGTGGTAGAAGTAGAAATAAATTTGCCCATTAAACAGAAGACAAGGTGAGAGTCGAGTCGAAGAGAACTATTTATAAAAAACCCCAGCACGATTAAAAAGGGAAACACTAACGGTCATTATTGTTAAGCAATTTTCTAAACCATTGCAATGGGGAAGTTTGCTAAGGATTTTTGCTATCCTTTTTATAAGAAAAATTCACTGTTAGTCTGGACTAGGTGATGCACAGACTGGGACTGGCGTACACTGCCCTCAGTATCATGAGAGGGCCATGGCACACACCAGAGGAAGCCAATTAAACTCAGTGATTATATGATACTCTTGGTAAACCAAGAGTGAGAAGTGATTTTAAAAAAACAGTGACTGCTTAGCTGCTTTTTAGATGTCAGGGCTCCTACTTACACAGTTTAAAGGGAAAAAATCTCCAATCTAATCTAATCTACATTAGTCTTTTAAAGGAGTTTGCAGATTAAAAAAAACCAAAACAAACAGGGGAAAAATAATAGAAAATACACAATTGTCTCTCTCCCAGCATCTACATACAATTCCACACACCATGAATGCTGCAATCTCTTGCAGGGGCTTGTGTAGGCCATACGCATTTCTACCACACTGCTGCTTCTTTCTTGGTCCGGCAGATGCAGCTGGTTAGTCTGAGCTGTGACCGACTGCCTGGCTGCAGCTGAAGTGTGGGCCTATGGAGCAAGAGGGTGGCCAGGGATTCATTCATGCCTTTCCGGCATGGGAGAAGCAAAATGATGCTTTCTTAAAAATGCATGGTCTGTATTATATTTTAGAGGGTTTGGCCATGCCTTAGTCAGGTAGACCAACACAATTGCAATGGATCAGGACTTTCCAGAGTCTTTTGAACTATATTACTGACCAGCTACAGTTGAAACAATTTAGGCCACAAACTGGTATTTGACTATACTTTGAGCTATTATACAGGCAAGATAAAGCAGATGTTTTCCCAGGTATTTGGAATTGGAATGTACTGTTGGAATGTATTTTTTTTTCTTTTTTTTTTTTTTTTAAGTAATAACATGTATCTGCAGAAGGAACCACTGGAAAAATTGCAAACAGGGTAGAACTAAACAGTTTTTGAATTGAATTCCTTTATAATGCTAAGGAGAACACAAACAGGTAGATAAGATATGGAAATTTCATGCTTGCCAGTCAGTGTCCAACTACTGGAAGATGTTTAGAGGGAAGAGTTCCCTTTGGGCAGAATATTCTTCTGTGTAATTTATTATGCCTTCTCTTAAGAAGTTTCTTTGTTGTGCTATTAAAAAAATCTGATTGTGTGCTGCCTTGGAGATACTATTATTTGCATCTCTGAAAAGTAAAGAAGCACAAGGGAGCTTGCAGTGTTTTGCTCTCACTTTGGTCAATGGCAAGGGTTTTCACCAGTTACAGAGAACCAAGTCTTGCAGCTCCAATTAGAAGCACCCATGGCTTGATGAAGTATGATAACTTCAACTCTAGAAGTAAAAATAAAAAGCCAATAAAATGAAAATAGGCTAATAAGATAATGTCAGTGCATATTTGAACCACTAGTAAAAATGCTTACGGTAGACCTCATACCTGCCACTAACCCTGATAGGAGTAGCTTAGAAATATTTGCAGATTCATATCTATGCTTTCAGGGAAACTATGGAAATGATAAGGCTGTTCATCTTTTAATTTTCTAAATTATTTTATGAGTCCTTGGATTTTATCCAAAGATACATGGAAAAAAATCCAGCAGAGAATTATTATCATTATTATAGGTCAATTCTTGATTTCTCTGGATGACACGAGTACTGTGCACATGCAGTAGGTTTTGTGATTGACTGTAACAGTGATACCAGTTGCAAAAATAATTTTAACATTTTCAGAGACTTGATTTTACACTATCAAAATTAATGGAAATGTAATTATTCATTTGAAATAGTGTTGAAATAACTGCATAAACCCTGAAATTTAGCAGTATTTTAAATAGGTAGTTTCAGATTTCTGTTTTTGCAGGGCTGTATTTTCAAAAGGTGGTAGATCTATCTTGAATTGTTCATTTCAGCTGGAAATAATGCAAAAAAATCTAGACCTAAGGTATTAAAATGTTTCCTTTGACAAGAAAAAATCAGTATTGATTAAAAGCAGGTTTTGTTAGAGATAATTTGAAAAAAAAAGTGAAAACCCTACTTCAGAAAATTTTTTTAGGTGTCTACAAATATTACAACTTGAAAGTTAATTGTACAGTATCTCTTCTTTTAAATTATTAAATTACTTTAAAATTTTTTTTCTTTCTTTTAACTAGTTTTTCTGTCTTCATTTCTTTGAATAACTGAGAAAAAGCTTATTCTGTTGAATCACACCTTCCAAAGCAGTCACAGATGGCCTTAGAAAGCAAGAGATAATTCACTGAATGCTGTAAGTTCCACTGAAGGATTTAATCTAAGTTACTGCATTTTTGAAAGGCCATAAACCGCAACTTACTTTTTAAAGTACGTTTCATTCTTTGAGTCGAAAGAAAGTGGTTCCACCACCACATCATAGATTGCTAATTTGTTTTGTCTTTCTCATCAGATAGATTAAATGCCACAGTCCCTTTTCCTGGATCTCAAAGGAAACATCTGAAAAAAAATCACAGGATGTTTATACTGTGCAACTGTTTCTTAATTTTGTAGAAAGCTTCTAATTCAGTGATGCTCAGCTTGAATTTAAACACAGTCTACCCAGTAGCCAGTCCAACTCACTTTCAAACCAGGTATAGCATGTACTGGAAGGGAGGCATATGTTTAACATTTTCTCTAATACTGTTTATAGACTTAGGGAGATGAATTCCAAATGTTAAATATTAAAATGTTAAATGTTAAAATTTATAGATCACAAAATTGCCCTATGCACAGTTATTTCTTTTATGCTATGAAAAGAGTTTTCTCTAGAGCCCATTCAGGCAATAACTTTCCTGTGCATGGCCTGCATCCTTAAACTAACAGAGTAGAAGAATTTATTGCTGATAGTATGAAAATCTGGTACAGATAATCAGTGGGTTGGAGTTAAAGGGGACAGAGACAGATAAAATGGAACTGATTCACTGGGAAAATGCGACTTTTAAGAGGAGACAATGTTATAACCAAAATCAGATTGATTTCCTAGCATTCAAAACTGGTTTTGGTTGTAAAGGGGAGAATTCTACAGAATATTAATTTTTAGCTGGACATTGTTTTTTTCCAAATGCCTAGTTCTGAAAAGTCTTCACAGGTTCATTTTAAATCTTTAACTTCTTGTAGTCATGGCTCATCTGCTAACATAAGAGTAGGAAAACCAGACTTTGGTTAGTAAGACTAGCTCAGCAACATTCATTTTCAGGGATAAGGAGATAATCCCTTCTCTGTGAGGTGATAAATTAGTTGATAATTCACTGACTGGAAATTCAAGGAATCAAGAATGACTAGTAAGAAAGACTTCTGAGAGGCTAAGTGCCACAGTTTATGCACATGGAATACTAGCTAGTTTATTTGTCTTAGTTTAATTTCCTCTCTCCTTTTTTTAATGCAAGCCCAAGGGATTTTATAACAAAGAGAGGAAACTAACTGAGAAAACCCAGAGTGTTTGTTTTTGTGAAGTGTTTTTCATCTCTTGATTACATGACACAGATGACATAGAAAACTGCCATGGTTTAGTCAGCCTCACTGAACGCAGTTTTTCATGTCTGATTGCTTTTGTATTAATCCCACTTTTTAGCTGTGTTCTAACACGTTTTCAAGCCTTGTCTGCAAACACTAAGGAACATCTACATTCATGCTCATTGTTGGCGTAGGGAGGCTGTGGTCACTTTTCCTTTCATGTTTTCTATTCTGATGAGACCATGAAGGTTCTATAGCTTAAGGAACCACATTATTGTGGGGCTGCTCTAATGATGGATGGGGCTTCTAACATTGTCTGTGTAGATGCAGCCAAGGCAAAAGCTGACAGTTCAAGAGTAGGGCCCTTAAAACACTCTAAAATGTAACTAGTAAATGTTTGACTAGGACAAATACTTGGATGGGAAGAAAAACAATGGTCTTTCAGTAAAGTAACCGTGTCTAAGATCTCTGCATGGTCATAGGAGAGATTCCTCCACTGTCGCTTAAGAGTCTGGAATTCATAATGAACGCACCAGTTCTTGTCCAAGCTAGTTTTGAGCTAAATTGCATTAGCATTGTAAGAGCTTCAACACAGCTGATGTTCAAACCAGGAGAAATTTGGTGGCTTTTACTAAAATTTTCTTCCTGAAGTGAAACTTTTATTTTCAACACAAAGCTGTGTAAGTAAAGCCCCATTTATTGGGTCAGTTTCACAAAGTACCAGGGTTCAGGCCATCTGGGACACATCATTACTTAAGATAAACTGAAGGACAAGCTCACAGAAATCCCAAGAAAGTCAGTTAAACCACCCGTGCTTACTTACTATCAAACACTTCTGCCTCTTTCTCCTATTTTATGTTCCATCTTTCTTTGTAGACTTGACTTCTCTCTGTTCTTCTCTCTGCTTTTTAATTTTCTTTTATCTGATACCTAACAAATGCAATATAAATACATGTTGCCACGTGTATTTGCAGTCTTAGTTGTGTTTCTGTCACCTTGAACAGTCTGTTTTCTCTGTCTGGTCGTGCCATCTCTCTGTCTCTTTAGATTTGCTCATGGCACTCAGTAATTTTCCCTCCTTCTAACTATTGGCAGTTTAATAGTTGGACCACACCATACCATTACATGTTTTGCTATGACAGATACCATATACTGTTTGTCTTTATTAACAGATTTTACAGACTATTGTGACATACAAATTTTATGGTATCTTATACAAAAGAAAGCAGCCTGTTGCAGAACCGTTCTCCACAAATACATATTTGAAGGAACTGTTAAAGCCTCCATTCAGAAAGCCTCTGAATTACGAGAAATCCTTATTAGGGATGTTTTGAAGAAAAGGCTTGAAAGGGATCTCCCATGATATAAGCTTCATTCTGTTCATGCTGCACGCTACGTTATCAGAATATTCTTTATAAATTTAAAAAGAGTTGTCTTGAAACTAGTTCTTCTTTCAGCATCCTTCTCACATCTTCCAGTAAGCCTGTTAGTAAACTGATAATTTTTAAAGACAATTATTAGGATGCTGGATCTGTATTTTTAGATACAGAAATAAACCATAAAGCCCTACATTTCTAGGACTTCCCTCATTTCTTTTCAGTCTTGCACTTACTGCTTTGCACAGAACACCATCTTTCCCTAAACAGATATTCTTAAGAGAAGATAATCCAAGGAAGGATATAAACGTCATGGAATATTGGCTTCATGTAAATTAAAATATGCTGGATAAAATCTGAAGATCGACCTTTTTTTTTTTAATTCTATAAGTGTCTGTATCCCATGCATCGGACCGTGGTCTGATCGCAGTGAAAGCAAAAAGTTTGTGTGGAGTCAAAACTGCCAGTTAACAACAGTTGTTGCTCCCATTGTTTCTCCATTTAATTTCTGACTCACTGTTTTCCTGTTTCCTTGCAGCTTTCCACTTGTCCCACAAAGTCACTCGGGTGGTTCCAGAAAGTGCTCTGCTGATTGTCCTCGGTCTTTTCCTCGGTGGCATTGTATGGGCAGCAGATCACATTGCCTCCTTCTCCCTGACACCAACTGTATTTTTCTTTTATTTGCTGCCCCCCATTGTTTTGGATGCTGGATATTTTATGCCAAATAGATTGTTCTTTGGAAATCTTGGCTCCATCCTTTTGTATGCTGTCATTGGGACAGTCTGGAATGCTGCCACAACCGGTTTATCTCTCTATGGTGTCTATCTGACAGGAATAATGGGTAAGTTTGATCTATGACAGCATAATTACTAATGCCCCTGTATATGCTGTTAGATGGGTGATAAGTTACAATTTAACAACTCTTTCTGCCGAAAAATTCAATTTTAATGGGAGCAGTTTGTAATATCTTTATCAAATTTAAGAATGACCTGAAAAATCTTCCCTAAGGAAAGCACAAAAGTTACTTGAATCCATGTCTCTTATATTGTCCTGCTCTAAACGTGTGTGTACACTCTCAGGATAAAGCACAGGATTCTTTCTGCTAATGGACATTTGGACAAAAATACAGCTGAAGGGTTGATTTCTTTCTGCTGTGATAGAAACCTTAAAAGTTACTGTGAAATGGAAGTGTCTTCCTGAAGTCAGCTTTAGTATTATGTGCTATATTTAGTGTTACTTAATATCAAATGTTATTAATGTATTTAATGTTATTAATGTAATTGTTTTTTTATAATAAGTGTTATTTAATATTAAGTGGTTACTGAGCGGGTACATGTGCATGACCCATCTACACATCTCTTTTGCATCTTCTGAGTCTGGAAATTGTAACTGAAGATTTAGAAGTTTTACAGAATGAAGTAGCAGATGTCTCATTAAAAAAAAAAAAAAAAAAAAAAAAAAAAAAAAAAAAAAAAAAAAAAAGAAGCCCTTTTAATGGGAGCAGTCCAAATGGGCTTGAAAGGGTGGGTGATGCACAATTTCCTATACCACAAATCCAAAAAGTGAGGGTTTCCTAATGCTTATGTTTTTCCCAGAGAAGCTGTGGATGCCCCATCCCTGGAAGTGTTCAAGGCCGGGTTGGATGGGGCTCTGAGCAACCTGGTCTAGCGGAAGGTGTCCCAGGTAGTGGAACTAGAGGGTGTAAGAGGTCCCTTCCAGCACAAACCATTCTATGATCCTAAGACACACTCTGTCTTAATTACACTGCGATATAAGGGCACAGGGCTACTAGAAGAGGCACAGAACAGCAGTACTTAATCTCTACAGACTATTTAAGACTCATGTTATGTAATTGCAGATGTTTGTAATATAGAAAGCTATGATAGATACATTTTAGATATTGACGTCATTATAACTCTTATTTTAGAAGCAACAGTATTTTCTTTAGAACATACAAAGGTGACAGCTCAGATGCAAACACCCTTGACTCTTATAGGTAGATAACAGGTTTACTGTGCTTTAAGCAATATATTTCATCCACAATATCACATTTATAATTAAAATAAGATTTTCAGGAAGAAAATATATGACAGGGATATTGCTACTGCAGATTGAAAAAGGATTTTTTAATTTAAATATCCAAGATGCTTGGAACAATTTAAAAAATATGACCAAAAATATTTTCTGAAAATCCTGTTCTGGGAAATATAATGTATGATAATTACTTTAAAAAATATGTTGCTATAAGTCATTAAAGGGAAAGGATTGATTTCCTTATAACATGTGAAATCTAAAGGCTGACTGTTTTCCAAAAAATTTTTATTTTAGGTGAAAAATTCACCTAAATTATTTTTCTCTTAATCTGTAAACAACTCTTGACTTACTGCAAAAGCTGGATTTGATGGTTACATTATTTGCTTCATCAGTATGAAAATCTTTTAGTGACAGTGTATGCTAGAACTCTGAGCTTACAGCTACACAGGAGAATCAGCCCCTACCACAGGTCACAGCTAAAGCTCTACAAGAGAAATATGGGGATGTTAATAAAGGTGAACAACAAACTGACATGTCTGGTGAACTTAAATGTTTAGAAAGTGCATTATTGGTATACTGTGGGAACCTGTCTTTGCCATGAAGACCTACTACAGTTCTAATTTCAGCTGTGAAAAAGGCCAGACAAGGCTGTCCCTGATTCAAACTATGTCATTCTCCAGCAAAGATGAGTAGGAGTCTAAAATATCTACATGACACAGACTTACTAGTCCACTAAATCTATTGTGTTGACCTCCAAGAGGTCAACGAGATCTAACCACCACACATTGTGAAAAACCTTGCTGTTGTTACTTGCTGCAGATAGGAGAATGCTGAGTTACTCAGTTTCTAGAAGAGTTCATAGTACCTTCTGGTTGAAGTTCTATGGCATATTTTTGTTTCTATCCCACTTGTTCTACAACTGAAGTGAATAATGCTAAAAGTAATATCATTAAAATGTAGAAATGTAAATTTACTACAGACTAGGACGAACTAAAACCAAACGACTTCTAGCTTCGCCATTCGACGGGCCTGTAGTAGTCCATCAGTATAAGAGCGCATAATCCAAACTGGATTGCATAGGTTTCCTACACAAATAAACATAAAAGCAGCTCTTTATTCAATACCCTTGCAGATATTATAATATGCAGAAGGAAAATGGAGAAGGTAATAATGACAAAGAAATCCTTCTTTAGAAGTGAAATAAAAAGATTAGCACATTAACTTTTAACCATCAGTCATATCAGCCTGCTTCCACAGAATAGGAAGAATTATGTCATACTAGATCTTCCAGGCTGATTGCAGTGAACTGCTCGCTGTCTGCTGGAGAATTAACACATGCAGTATTGTGGTTATGACTAATGCTTAGAACAGGTTTTTCTCTACAGTCTAGGTCATAGCTGCAACATGCTGAGTGTGTCTAAAAGTCTTAAACTGGGCCCAGTGAACTTATCTTGGTCAGGTGTCATTGATGAGCTGGAGGAAGCCATGGTCATGTACCAATTGAAAATAACTTCTGTTATAAGTCTAAATGAAAGTCTGATTTAGAAACTCCAGGCCTCTTGACAGTTTTGTAGGAATTATAGATATGTCCAAATCTCCCCATAAATATTTGCTTACTAGCTTTGCAAGTCTTCAAAGAATGTGGCAATGATTATAATTGGTAACACATAAAAAAGATAAGCAATCTCAGTGAGCCAATTTATTTTCAAACCTTACATTCTACTATACCCTGATATCTGACAGTTATTGTCATTGGTCTTGTTCCTTCCTTAGGCCTGCCTGAGAAGGACAACATTTGGTGGAACCATTGCTTAGATTTAAGTTCAAGGCTGTTCTCAGAATTTTTGGCACAGACTTAAAGTCACTGCCTCAACCCCATTCTCACACCAAGACTGATAGGCTCAGTCCTTGTTCACGGCCCAGTGTCCAAGTGAGAACAAGACTATTTATCTTCTTGAAAAAATAAGGTAGTTATATGTCTGTGCAAGCTATGAATTTCTGTTTTCAGGGCTGTACCAAGATCCCTACAAACTATATATAAAACATTGTAGATATTCTGATTGGCAGATAGCTAAGAGAATATACACATCTGCAGCTCCACCAGATTATTGGGCATTGTCACATGTAACAGGGAGTTGTCCACTCATCTCGCTGACTGCCCATATAAGTATCCTTTTCTTGAGTAAGTAAGCCTATGCCATTTTGTATCAAAAATATTTGGAATCTGGTTTCTGTTTCAATTACATTCTAAGCACATTTTGAATTTGGAAAATTACGTTTCAGAGTTCTTTCTAGAGGAGTGGCCATGTTGTTCTGGAAGTACCTTACAGACACTATCGATCCTGTGGCTACAGCTATTGACTGTCATTGCCTGACTCATGCTTCCTAACCATTTAATTAGATGAATTTCTTCTTTACCTGTAGAAATCATGCCTGATAATTTTGGGCATGGGCCTCCGCATTGTGTTTTAATGAATGAATTCTCAACCTGTTCCTTCTTTGCTCTTCCTCATATAATTTTTGGCACCATCACTTAATGAACCTTGCTTCGTTCTCCATCCATTAACAAACACAAAGGGAATTTTACTGCTCAGAAATCTTTTCCCCAGGAAAATGACTGCATTACCACTCTTGATTTCATGAAGAGCGTAGATTTTGCAAGGTATTTAGGAAGGTGAACAAAGTGATTTTTGTGGCTCTGCCTTTTCTGCTACTTTTAAATTGACAGTGAATGCCTGTCTCAGTCGGTTTGCATAACTGAACAAAATAACCTTAATAACTAAAAGAAGGTTAAAAAAAATACCAGGTTACACTGTCACCAGAGTTTTGTAATTTCAAAACTTTTGAAATCATTGCCAAAATTCCTAAGAGACTACAACACAAACGTGTTGAGGTACATTTTGGTCCTTCATCTGTTTTTACGGTCCACTTGCAGACAATTTAACAGCCTCATGAATCTTAATTTGGGAATAAGTGGCTTAACCACACCTATCAGTGAGTAAGGAGGCCACAATTGGCGTTCAGCTGCACTGAGGGCAGTTAAACACCACTGTAGCAGTTCTTAGTGACCAAAAGTCAGATTTGACCTGTGACATGAAATATTTTGGAACATTTACTTCTGAAGTGCTGGTATGGTCCTCTTAACATCTTGTGAGTTCTCAGTTATCCTGGGATAATTTAGTGAACTTGGACAAACCATTTCACACACAAATAGAAAGCCAGTTTAGATCTGGAACTGTCTTGCCACAAGAACAGGCCAGTACTGGTCCTGCTTCCAGAGACAACTTTGATCCACATAGGCCAATGCTGAATCCAGCAAAACTTCTAGGATACAACAAGTCTCAATGCAGAACCTTTTAAGTAGTCACTGTAACACACTTCCCAGTTGATACCTTGGCATCTCTGTTTTCCAGTATTTGGCATTATCTGTAATATCCCAGTCTGTCATTACTATTGATAATACAGAGATGATTCTGCTTATAATTTGTTTGCTTTGTTTTTGAAGGTAAACTGAACTCTGGGCTGCTGGACTTCCTCCTCTTTGGCAGCTTAATTGCCGCTGTGGATCCTGTAGCTGTTCTGGCAGTGTTTGAAGAAGTCCATGTCAATGAAGTTCTATTCATCATTGTTTTTGGAGAATCACTTCTGAATGATGCTGTAACTGTGGTAAGTAAATTATATGTCCCAAAGTCACCCAAACTCTAGGAGATTTCTTCTGAGGTGCATTTTCCCCTTTAAAGAAACACTTTATTCTCTGTGTGTATCTACTCATGGGCTATTGTAGTGCAGCTTATGGTGTTTTCCATCTTGGTTACAAACACTGTATTGGGAAGATTAGATGTTGGAGCATGAAAGCTATTTGGAGCTGGTAAGTGACACAAAACACACAGTCCTGGGTTGGACACTTCAAATGAAGTTCCAGGGGGGTGTATTTTATTTACCTTTGCTGTTAAAGTAGGGCTTTCATGACTTAATGAAATTAGTCCCAGGGATTTTAAGCCTTCTTTTGCTGTTATTTTTTAATGCACATACTCTTTTCTCCGTATTTATGTTATGCCCATAATTTATATGCATACCTCAGCCAGTGAGAGAGAGAGAGAGAGAATACTCTTCAAGGTGTTTATGCCTGCTCCCTCAGTTTTACTTTGATCAGACGTCTATCAAGCAGATATATAACAAAGAGCCAATTTGGAAAAAAATTATGTGACATTTTAGAAAGTTTCTGGTTTGTTTTTTTTTTTGCAAACTTTTTTAAATTTAGAAAGTCTTTAATAGACTTAAAAGAATCCCAGATTTCTACTGATATTTTTATTTTGATTGAAACATCTTTTCTTTTCATACAATTTTTTTTCCCAGAGTAAAATAGTCAGTAGTTTTGTCGTGCAGTGCTAGTGGTCAGGGACCAGGAAATCCTAAGGCAGAAGGATGCTATACAACCAAGTTGCTGTGCAGCTTCAGTTCACTTTTGCATCATTTCCTTTTCCTTCTCCTGCCTGTCTGCAAGGGAGGGTAAGAAATATTGACTAGGCTCAGTGGCTTAACTTTTTGCAGCCAAGGAAGCAAGGCATTGCAAAGTCACTGGCAGCAGCCTAACTGCTCACATGAGTTTGAAAACGACTGTATGGCTTTCCAGAGTAAATGACTGTATGGCTTCCATTTTCACATGAGTTTGAAAATGACTGTATGGCTTCTAACTGCCCTTAGATACCAGTATTGTTAGTACTTTTGGGGTATTTCCAGAAACAAATATTAAAATAAACCTCTGATGAACTCAAGTATCAGCATCCCTGGCTTTCAGAAGGAAAGGTGTTTTTGTTACTGTGAAATGAACACAAAGAGTCTACAAATAAAAGAAAGCTTGATTGTTCATTGAAGAAAAAACAGAAGAGCACGTATGATCCAGAATTAGAAAGCACAGCCTCTGAGGAAATTTGAAAGAGTGGAGTTACTACCTTGAAAAAGGAAAGACTGGAAGACAGAAAAAAGTGGATGGTATAGCATTCTTTAAACATAAATATGTAAAAGACTACTGTTACAGAAAAAACGTGACCTGTATACCATGACTGGGTAAATACGATAAGAATTATCAAGCTTAGCTGCAACAAGGAAAGCTGAGAAAGCCATAGTAAAGTTCTCCTCCACCGCTGGAGGAACAAAGAGCAGATTAAATTGGCATGTGTCAAAAATGATGCTTATATAAACCTCCTTTGGCACAGGTATGGATAAGGTGAATTCTTTACTTTCAGCTCTCAGTTATTTTAAAAGTTTTAGCAGAATTATGATATTCTCTTTTACGGTCAACTTATATATGTTCAACATATTTCAATTCAGTATCTTAATATTATCATCTTACTATTGTCTTATTAAGTATCTTATTTGTCTTATACATGTGATTAAATGAATCTTTCAAACACCTGGATTTTACAGCAAGAAGTGGTTTAGAAAACACGTGTATGTAACAATGCTTCTTATACATAGGGAACATATTGAAGTGAGAAATGTAAGTAAATGTTGTGAGGTTTTTTGGGTTTGGTTTTTTTTTTTTAATTTTTGTTTCTTCTTGGCCCACCGCATTTCTTTTATTTTGAGAAAATATAAAATCTGCAAAATCTTCTCCCTCCAGACAGAATTTCCCTCAAACACAATTTCAGACTTCATAATGTTGAGGCCCCTAAGGAGATTATTTTAATAGGCTCAATTCAGGAGCAATTATTAAATTAGTCTACTTTTCTTTCCAGGTGCTGTACAATGTGTTTGAATCTTTTGTTGCAATAGGTCCAATGAATGTGACGGGGATTGAATGTCTCAAAGGCATAGGTGCGTAGAAGTGAATTCTCTATCACACAATTGATGTATATGTGCAGTATTTTAAACAAAATATTATTATTATGCTATTGGCAACTGTTATTTTTCAGCCTTTTCCATTATTACTCTTATTCACACACTTGTATGGCATAGACAAGTGTCTTAAGAAAATAAGTAAGTAAATATTCCTGAATATTTGGGAAACATAATCATATCTGTTTTCTTTTGAGGAGACTCAAAATATTGTTTCTTTGTGTTTAATAGCATTTCCTTAGTTTAGCCTGTGCTCTCCCTGCATTCCAGGAAAGTTGAGTTTGCATACAGGCATTCTCTCTCCTTATCACTGATCACAATCAAGTAATGTTTGCCAGTAACTATCAAGAAATTCTGCCTAAAATTTTAGCCACTATTTCCCATTCCAAGCATTACATGAAACTAAATTATCTTATGAATAAATGTTTTAATAGTGACTTTGTCATATTCTGCAATATGCTTTTGTAAAAACATTTGTTTACAGAACATGGGAAAAAACAGTACAAAGAAATGTAGTGGGTTTTGAATAAAAGTAAAATGGTGAGGCTTAACAGAAGTAGCCTCGTTTTTCTACAGAATGCTACATTCATGTACCAAGGGCTCAAAAGCCTTGAGCCTAGAAATGAATTTTGACATGTCCTCCAATTTTTTCTCTGATTTACTGGCCATTTGTTGTTCTCTCTCTGGAAGAGAACTAGTTCAAACCATTATATTTCTACAGTTTAAGCTGTGTTAGGTGTTTTGTTTTTCAGTGTCATTCTTTGTGGTGAGCCTCGGTGGGACACTGGTTGGCATTTTCTTTGCATTCCTGCTCTCATTGGTCAGTCGTTTCACCAAGCACGTGAGGATCATTGAACCTGGATTTGTGTTTATCATTTCCTACCTGTCCTACCTCACAGCAGAGATGCTTTCTCTTTCTGCTATCTTAGCGTAAGTCTCTTTTTATTACTGCTTATGAACGGGATGAGGAGGGAATATGGTTTTTAAAAATATTGAAAGGAAAACCTAACTTATATGGGACAACTATAGAATACGACACTCATTAAGTTTATGGTGGATAATACTATGTTCACACTGCACTAGATTATCGTTTGCAAATACTGTCATTCAGCCTTGAAAAGGAATGTATCTGCTGTGCAACATGAGAACTCTTTTGCAAAATACAGACATGACTCTTTCCTCTCTGTTATTAATAATACTTCAAAGTTAACAGTTGTCCATTTGTACTGACATCTTTCCCTATAACTTTTAACTAAAGCAATATTATTCTAAGGCACTGTGTGAATGTCACTATTCTCTGTTCTTTCTGTCTTGGCTGGCCATTAAGGTTTGCCTAAATGTTGCCTGTTTTGGCTTAAGTACGTCTGAGGTCTTTCTTTTAGTATCCACTGATTCCTGGCATACCTTTCTTCTCAGTTTTGCTTGTCATGTTTGTAGTTGATACAGTAAGTGTATCCAAGGTCTGAAAATCTTTCTGCAAGCAGATCATTAGTTTAAGGTTGTGTCTAATGGAAACAAGATTTAAAACTTTGCATTGAAAGCAGTATGGTAATCTGAAGAGAATTAAAGTCTGTTATGTTCTAATGAAATGCTGTCTTCAGGCCTCTTGAGGTCACATCAGTACGTATGTTTGAGATGTGCTTTTTACCTAGGGTAGACTCCACAAGTGCTCCTGAGTGTATCTTTTCTTAGGAATTAATGGTGGGGTTTTATCACTATGTGACAGACAGATGGAAATAATATTAAATGTTGCAACAGATATTTTCTGAACAATTGCTTCTTTTCCTAGGATAACCTTCTGTGGCATTTGCTGTCAGAAATATGTCAAGGCTAACATATCTGAACAGTCTTCTACAACTGTAAGATATACCATGAAAATGATGGCCAGTGGAGCAGAAACTATTATCTTCATGTTCCTGGGTATTTCAGCTGTGGATCCAGATATTTGGACTTGGAATACAGCTTTTATTCTGTTGACTCTGGTCTTCATCTCAGTATATAGAGTTATTGGTAAGGGGATGAACTTCCTGTTCTTTCATTGTACTGCTGACACAATCACATATTCTTTAGCCCTCTCCCTAAAAAAAATTTGGAGTTCTAGATTTCTTCCTTTTAAAACATTCTATTTATTTTAGTTGAATTTATTGTTGGGTTTGGGCTAGAGTAAGCTCTACAGTAAGTTCCATCATGTGCTAAAAATATAGCAGGATTTAATTTTTGATGATGTGTGAGATTATGAGTAGCTCAGCTTACCATGAATCATTCAGTGGCTAATCTTTGTTGACCTAGCAAATGGTATTGGCAAAATCCCCCAGTAAAATGGACTTTGTTCTTTAACTTTCAGCCTAACAAAAGATGTGACTCTTGTCAGCCATATCTTTCCTTCAGCTCTTTAAATTTGGCACTAAAGAGATTGTCTTAAGCTAATGTTATGGTTGACTTCAGGTTTTAGACACACGGTGATATCAGACCATACATAATTACACTGCAGGTTCTTTGGCTTAAGAAATAATTCTCAGGGACTGATGAAAAACTGAGTAAATAAGGCTGTGGCAGGTAGGGATTACCTACTGTCAATTTACGAGGTTTATATAAGTTTGCAAACATTTCAAAATACCAACGATGATTTGCCCAGCTACATAGTTCTGATGTAGTTTTGCTAAAATCACAAAAAAGGTGTAGAATGAAGTACTTGTAGAGAGTAACATAGGTGGCAATATGTACTTACACCTGGGAATAAATTAAACTAGCTTATTTGCCTGTTTGTCTCGACTTAATTTCAAATAACAGGTCACGCACCTATCTAGCTGGCAGTTTTCCTAGATTCTGTATTCTTATTCTGTCTAGAAGCTCCTGAGCTGAATGAAGTGCCTAGCTCCTTGTCCTCCTTTTCTAAATAGTCTGCAAGGATTGTTCATTTAGCTGCCTCTCAGTAACTGCTAATGTGCCTGAGGTGTTTAAAAGAGTTTTCCATGTCTTGTCTTTGACACTTTTTGTATTCCTGGAATGAGTGGTTAACAATCCTGTAATAGATGTGATCACAAGTAAATAGTAAATATTCAGCAATAACAATAAGCACCCACTAAAGTAATTGATCTTAGACACTGACAAATTACTTAATAGCTGATGATATTGGGCCTGACATAATTGCAGCTCTCATACCCTGGAGGAGTCAGATTGGTGGCATTTCCAAGGTACCCTCCTCCGGAGGCCCCTCTTACAGTGACAAGACACTCTTCTCTTGGCACAAGTTCAAAGTTCTCTAAAAAGAGAAGTATCTGTTTTGCACTGGTTAACAGCCCTGGCCTGCTGCAGTGGGACACACATGCTGTGCCAGTTGCAGGAGTGGTGAAGCTGTTTTCCCTCTGTATGGTGGGAGTTCTGGAATACACTGAGACAGCTAGAGCTTTAGGTCTCCTTTAGCAGACAGCATCTCACCTGTAGGTCTGAAGACAGTGACATAACTAGACAACCATTCCTAAGACAACGACTTAGACATCATTTGCAGTGATTTGCAAAGGGTACCACGCTAACTCTCTAAATCAGTGCTGTTTTAACCTGTTTCTGTTAACTGACCCTGTGCTTACCACCGGTTACAGGGCTAGAAAATCTGTTCTTTCTTGATGAATTTCCAAGGTCAGCACATGGCAGAACTTTTCCTGGAGTGCCTGTGCCAGAGGGCAGCACTCTCAGAAAAGCTGCTGGCTCACAGAAGCAGCTTCACCTAATTCTTTTGGCTAACGTAAAGAGAAGGCACCAAGTGGGCAACTTACGATCAAGAGGGGGAAGCAGATGATGTAGATTGTTGTAAAGGAAGTCTGCTGGCACAATTTCTGTTACACACAGTTGGGATATTGGCGTTCCATAAGGGTATTTCTAGACATGCTGACATTTTTTTGTTACAGGTGTCATCATACAGACGTGGATTCTCAACCGCTACAGAACTGTCCAGTTGGAGATAATAGACCAGGTGGTGATGTCCTATGGTGGACTACGTGGAGCCGTTGCTTTTGCTCTTGTTGCACTTCTGGATGGGGATAAAGTGAAAGATAGAAACCTGTTTGTCAGCACAACTATTATTGTTGTGTTTTTTACTGTTATTTTCCAGGTAATTTAACTTCTTAAGCATGCTTCTTGCAAGGAGAAGGAGTCCCCCAAAAGTACTGAATGCTTGAAGCAGTTCTCAGCTGAAGGTTGTGTATTGATTCACTGAACTGAAAGCATAATTGAATTTGTAATTTTAGTAACAAAGATCCTATTTTATGTTTTCATATGGGACCACATGGGGCAAAACACAATTTCCTCTGTGCTAAAAATTGTTCGCTCTTAGCCGCTTGGTATTAATAGTGCTAAGTTAATATCTGATTAAATATCCTTCACCTCATGTGAATAACTATAGGGAACAGTGCTTTTAATGGGCAGATACAGTCATTAAGATGATCTACCTGAGTCTCAGTCCTTGTTAGCAGTAAGCAGTGGTGCAAAAAAGTATTTAAGATGCAAACAAAACAGCACTTTCTGGATGAAAATATGTCAATAGACACCAGCTTGCAATTTTTTCTGAAGTGTGTTACACAAAGTTTAATTGTGTTTACAAACGCCTGATATGTGGAGAAAATACCCCATTCAATGGCATAAGAAACACTTCTACTCTTCCATTACCATATCTTTCCAACAGATCATATATTTTTCCACTGTTGTCTTTTCAAACCTTTGTAACAGAAGCTGAGGGTACTGCATTATTTTATCTTCTAGAAGAAATAAAAATCAACTGAGAAAGTATGAGAACCAC
This sequence comes from Rhagologus leucostigma, assembly GCA_013397725.1. Lineage (NCBI taxonomy): Eukaryota > Metazoa > Chordata > Aves > Passeriformes > Rhagologus > Rhagologus leucostigma. The sequence goes on from VZTD01000670.1 coordinate 126,954, forward strand.
CAGATAACAAACAAATATGCTTTATTTCTGTGTAACCAGCTGGAGGAAAGTCTAAGAGAACTTCCAAGTATTTATTGTCATGTTTCAATCCTTAGGGACTGACTATCAAACCTTTGGTACAGTGGCTGAAAGTGAAGAAAACTGAACACAGAGAACCAAAACTGAATGAGAAACTTCATGGCAGAGTAAGATATTTTAAAAAAAACCCCATGGTATCTTTTGGATTTTTACAGAGCACCTTAAGAGAAAACAAAATTGTAATGAAAATGTCTCTTTTTGGAAGAGAGTGGGCTATCAAATTTCAAGAGCAAAATCCTTCAAACATTTCAAAAGCTATTTTTAAGTTGCTCTTTGTCTTTGGTTTGAGTCCTATGAGAGGATATTCGTATGAAAGTTCTGGTCTTTTACTTGAGAATTCAGTGGGGCTGGGAGTACTGGGGAAAGAGCACAAATGGAATATGCTTCTTTCTATTCATCTAAAAGAGGAGAATGATTGATGAATGCTAGAGCAAAGCATGTCCAGGTAAATTTATTTTTTCCATCTTAAAAACTGTTAATTTTTGGAAAAGATATGAAAGCAGGTTTTGTAGCTTCCATATCACATAGAAAGACAGTCCGTTGCCCTGTACAGAATAATTATAAACTGAAATTCCAGATTAATGACAACAGTTTTAATTCAGTGTGAATGTTGTGTGTCCCTGGATTTCTTTACCCTTCTAGAATATTATGAAACACAGTCTCTTCCAATTCAGTTTCACACCACATTATAAAGTTTTCATTCAGTAAAAGGAAACATAAATTTTCAATATAAATATAGGTTAAAGGATGGAAGACTATAAGTCATCACAGAATCATCAAGGTTGGAAGAGACCTTGAAGAACATCTCATCCAACCGTTAACACATCACCACCATAACCATCCCTAAACCATATCCCCAAGTGCCACATCCAGACAGCTCTTGAACCCTTCCAGAGACAGTGACTCCACCACCTCCCTGGGCAACTTATTCCAGTGCCTACCACTCTTACAGTGAAAACATTTTTTTTTTTATGATATCTAATCTGAACCTCCTCTGGCACAACTGAGGGCCATTTCCTCTTGTCCTTTCACTTGAGACATGGCAGAAGAGACTGACCCCCACCTGACTACACCCTCCTTCCAGGTAGTTGTAGAGAGTGATAAGGTCTCCCCTGAGCTTCCTTTTCTTCAAGCTTAACAACCTCAGCTCCCCCAGCTGCTCCTCACAGGACTTGTGTTCCAGACCCTTCGCCAGCTTCATTGCCCTTCTCTGGACACGCTCCAGCACCTCAATGTCCTTTCTGAAGTGAGGGGCCCAGAACTGGACACAGGACAAGAGATGCAGGATCACCAGTGCCAAATGTCAGCCATGTTGTTCCAAACCTAGCATCTGTATATTCTGCAGTAATCATTCCAATGTTCAGAGTGAAATGTTAATAACCCTGTGCAGAAAAAGGCCAAATTGCACCTGCAGCTGCCTTGGTTTGAATCAAGAGTTATAAGCCTCCAGATTTCTATCAGCCATCTAATATACTCAGTACGAAATTTTGCCTTAGATATTAAAAGAATGGTGCCTACTTCTACTCTGAGGGGAGTATGAACTCCTGAAACATCTAAAAAGAATCAGTGGGGAAATTGTTCAACTGAAATAATCACCTACACTAATAGTGGCAGATGTACTTCATAGGGCAGAAATGGAGACGGTAAAATGAGTCCATAAAAAGTTTTAAAATTGAATGTTAAAATGGAGATTTAAGTACCTTCTCCTTGAGACACTTGTAATACAAGAATACTTAGTGAATTTATAAAGAACTGGTTAGAAAGTTCAGGACCTTTGAAGAAAAGCTTATAGTAGCTAGTACTTCTGTAAATGGGAATTTTTTTTTTTAACAGCCATAAAATTATTCTGCATAGTCACCTGGTCTAACTTGAAATAAATCGAGCTATTTTCTACTTATGCTTTTTTATTTCTGTTAAGATATTAATTCTACTCTCACTTTCCTAGGCCTTTGATCACATTCTTTCTGCTATAGAAGACATTTCTGGACAAATAGGGCATCATTATCTGAGAGACAAGTAAGTAGAAACTAATTTGGAATCTTGAAATACTGCTAGGAAATATTATCTGTACACTGTAACTTTTTAAGCCTATGAGCTTAGGGAAAGCAAGGATGGTAAACGTAGTTTAAGAGGTTACATACTGAAAATACTGGAAATACAGCAAATGTCAAAACAGTGTATTTTTGTCATCTTACAACTAGAATCTTTCCTTTCTCTCCCACAATTCAGATTATGCCTTTGCAGATGCCTGACACTTACAGGGGTCATTCTCTCAAGATTAAAGAACTGACTATTTGCACAAGTTTTCACCTAGAATGTTAAAGTTGGTTTTTCTTCGTAATACTACATTTCATGAACACTATTTATGCGTGGAGGCACTAAAAAACCTCACCTACAGCTATGCTAGCTGTTTATCCTATTTCTATAAGGATACATTCAACACCTCTGAAAGTGATGGCAGAGGGTGCTTTGAAATCACTCTGACAGCCTATTAGTCTGAAACCAACAATGAACCATCCCCTCTGTTTATAGTTGATTCATCTTGAGAGAAGCAGAATTACTCAGCTGAAAGATACACCATTTCCTTTAAAGTACATGTGAAGAGTTACCCTTGTGATGGGCACAGTTCCATAGCTAGATGAATAAATGTGGAAAAAAGGACATTAAATCTGGACATCCTTAAGAGTGCTCTTTGAAGTTAGGCCATTCTCTCCTCGGAGCTAGGTCATTTCACAGGTGCAGATAGTCACAGTTTTGACCCGCTAACCTCTTGCTGACTCAACTTGCCAATTCCAATCCAAAAGCTGTGTGGTTGTGTTAGCTTTCTGCAGAGCACTCCCCTAACCCCTTCTGAGAAGCTGAGTCTATTAGCTTAGGTTTAGCATTATACTCATGCAATACAACACGGCTCCTAGGCTGGAGCTAGCTTGTACCGGAGCTCAAACAGAATTGCTCACCTGCATCCAGTTATAGAGACAATCTCCTTCCTTTCCTTTTGCTCTTCATTCATTTATGCAGTGAAGAATTTTCCTGAGGCATTCCAGACCGAACATCTTCCTTCTTTTGGTCTAAGTTTGTAGTTTACTTTTGGGGAATAAATTTCAGCAGGCTATATATAATACAGGTGGATATATCTCCCGTTTTGATATATTGCCTCAAAGATGGAGCTATATGTTTAAAGTGGCAGATTAGCGTGTGACTTCTTGTATGCCAGAAAGTAATCCCCTTGAGTAAGAACAGAAGAAGTAGCTTAATGTAGATTCATGGTGGAGTGTGTGGTTTGATGGCTAATGTATCTTGAATGAGACCATCTTAAGCCTGCCTTTTGGACTCTATGTACATGAAAGTGCTGCTTCCATAAAGAAATGCTAACCGCTAGCATTGTCACTGATGGGTTCAGGTGTGGCAGCCTGAATTAGAGCCTGCTGGTCAGATGTTCTGGCCAGAGAAGAGGAATAGTTATCAATTATGTGAATAATATTTAACACAAAAAGGTTTAAGCAATCTGAATCAAAAGTTGTGAACTCAAAATGGCCATTGGGCAAGATGGATAGAGTCATTCTGAGCAATAGTCTCCAAAGCTGCTTCATGCCCTTTAGACGAAGTGTTGAGGAAGTTAGAAGTACAACAGTCTTTATCTTCTGAACTCTGAACATGACAGGGCAGATACCCTACTATCAGACAATCTTGGAAATGTAAATCATTGAAAATACACATGGCTACTATCCCCCAGAGCAGAGTACATCAGTGGCATGAATAAGGCCCTCTGGTAGAGCTTCTGGAAGGGCATTGTTATTCTGAACTGATTTTCTGGTCTGGCTGTCCTACAATACAGCTGGGGGAAAGAAGATTACTTTCCCAAGGAGGGACGAAAATTAAACATAATCAGAAGTGGAAAAATAAGGTAGCATGATCTCCCAAAGTATAAAATGTGTGACTGACTCTGAAATGGGATACTGTAATCATAGCACTCTTGTAGTAGTGTTGGGTAAGTGAACGGATTAAATGCTTTGTGACAGCTGCATAAGTCTGTACCAGGCTTTTCCTTAACTTTCTTTATGCTAATTGAAAAGCTTCAAGACACAAATCCCTCACATTCCTCTGGTCACCATTTTGTTCAAAGTGTTTAGCTCAAAAAATATCATTTATGCTAAATTAAAAATGCTTTGAAACTAAAATTGCTTGTTGCCATTAACACAGTTTGTTTAAATTATCAGGTGGTCCAATTTTGATAGGAAATTCCTCAGAAAAATACTGATGAGAAGGTCTGCTCAAAAATCAAGAGACCAAATCCTTAATGTTTTCCATGAGCTCAACTTGAAGGATGCAATTAGCTATGTTGCTGAGGTACTTATGAACACTTGTTGACATATTATAGCATCATTTGGCATTTGATTTTTTAAAATTTATAATATAACCTAAAGTTGACATATTGCAGGAGCTGCCTATAGGAAAACTAGTTCCATCTTTGCTCTGCTTTTTTTTTTAATGTGTTTTGAGTGTCCGTATTGCCTGTTTGAGAAGCTGTAGTTCTCAGTATTGTGCCTGATTGCCAAATACTAGTATATTGTACTTATGCCAGTGTACATTTCTGTTGGATTTTACTGAATATCTTTGTTTCTATATTCATTACATGAAAAAAATACTGTAATTCTGGAGGGACGTTGTCTTTCTAAATGTGTCAACAGGGTCTGGCTCCTGCAGGGTAGTGGTTCTTTGTGATAATAAATCTGACTTAAAGAAGCTCACTTCCAAATGATGTGCATATGTGGCCAAAGTATGGGACTGCTAATCTCAATCTGCCAGATCATTGTAACACACACACACAAAATGGGAATAGTAACTTTAATTCAATAGAATCATAGCCCCCACGATTCAATAATTAGGGTTAAATATACTACAAATATCAAATGCAATCAAAGAATTGGGAAGTTAGGGAAACTGAAGACTTGCAACAGGAGAAATTTTTAAAGGAGAATGGAAGAAAGTTTCTGACCTTCTGCAGGAGTACCATTCCCAGACCGGAGCAGTGTTGCCAGATTGTGTAAAAATTCCTAATCTTTCACCTTAGTTCAAATAGCCACAAATGCGCGGTATTTATACAGTGTAAAGGATAGTTTTAAATGGAATACTTTTAGAAGTGATCTTTGAAATTATAATCTATCCATGCCCATAATCTCCCGTTGAACTAATCTTCACAGTTAGGTGATACATCAGTTAATTAATTTAAATAAAAACTATTACTGTGATTGATACTACTACTACTGCTAAGCTCTTCTTTTTTTTTTTTTTTTTGGAAAATTAGCTACAGCCATGTAGTCTTCTTCCAATGAAACACATAATTTTGGAGATTGAATTCAGAAAACAAGATGAAATTCAGAAATTTTATTAGTACGAAAGATGGAGAATAGTTCACAAGACAAGTAAATCCTTCCTTTTGACATTTTTTTAAATTATCCATTTGGTTTTCAGACCATCTGAGCTCAAGAACTAATTTTCTTTCTTGTGATACTTTCTGGGTCACACCTCAGAGGAAGAAAGTTGGATAATGACTTTGATGTGGATGACCATGAAACTCTTGTTCAGATTCATTGCTAAATCTGTTCAATAGATTCCTTACAGTGTTTCTTCTCTTAAACAGATGCAAAGGGCTTTATAGATCACTAACACATGCAGATTTAGGATCAGAATTTTTTGCCCAATAATGTCTTTGATCCCATATAGTAAAGACAGATTGTGTTAGATTATTAATATTTTAGGAGATGAAACACAAGGGAACTGCCTTTTGTTACCTTAGTCCAAATGCTATTTGTGTATTTCTTGCAGATAAATTCTATTGGGCAAATGTTTACTGATCTGATAATAATAGACAAAGAAATTGAAAATTCTCCAAGTTCTACAGAAGTTTTGCAACGTATTTTCTTCCATCAGAAATTAATTATGAGTTGTGAATCCTAAAGTCATTTCACCTTTCTCACTTTAATATTTGCTTCAGTGATACACTGCTTTAAGAACTTTTTCTTCACTTCTCAAATATGTCTTTGAACTAAATATCTATGAATTACAAGCTGCCATTTAAAGTGAAGCTATTTCTTCCAGGACACGTAAAGACTTGCCTCTCCCAGCTACTCACTCTCTTCTTACTTGCAAGAAACTGAGGAGTTTAAAAATGATTTTATATATTTTTCTTTGTTTGGCTCTGCTGTTATGCTGAATCTGTATAATAAATAAGAGTTGAGAGAGTTCAGTCTCAATCTAAGTAAATTCTTTACAGTTGAGAAGGGAGAATCTGAGCCAAGAAAAATGAAAATAATCCAGAGCAACTGAACAGAAGTGACTTAAAATACTCCTGGTTCATAACTTGTTCTGGCTAAAATCCCTTCACTGATGATATGGTATGGTGTATGTATGAAACATTAAATTTGATTTGAAAAGAAAGTCAGATTCACTTAAGAAAACGGATTGGGATGATGTTCTCCCAGAATTCAGTTTTATTAATCTCAAATTCTCTGCCTGCAGAGGCCAGAGCATATTTCTTAATCCCGTTGGTAGCCCACATACTGTGATACATATGTGGGCTACCACAGCAAAAGAAAGCATTTATTTGGTTTGCTCCATGAATACGAAAATATAAAGGGAACACAGTACAGTTAAAGTTCGAGAAATGTAGATAAAATCTCTGTTCTGCAAGGGAGATGATTTTTCTTGATTATTACTGTTTAAAATGTAGAGACCTGCTATGTGATTTCTGTCTGCTGTGATTCAAAACCATCGATGGTTTCAGCCTGTGTAAACACAGTGTCACTCAACAGACACCTTTTAGTTAAGCAAGAGATTACTTAAGGTGTAGGGAAAACTATGAAGACATAAAACTGAGCTTTTCCAGCAGTTCTCTTCTGTGACACTAGTTTTAGAACTGAAAGAAAATCTCACCTCTTCAGTATCTCATCTTGTCATGCCATAATCTCTTTCTAATGGTCTTGTAGACTTCTATCACCACTTAATATTTGCTGCTTCCAGTCTGGTAGAGAACAGAAAACTTAGTGTTGTGTCTTTGAAAATGCTACTGATAGTGTAATGATGTGTTGACACATAAACATCTGTATGTATATCCCTATGCACTTGGCTTGCAACATTGTACAAAGCAAAATTGCAAATCTATTGAGGCACAAGAAATCATTCACCTTTTCAAAATCAATTTATAAGACTAGAATAGGTTTTCTTATTGCTTTGTTTGTTGGGATAATGTCACTCAACGTAACGAAACCATAAAACCAAAAAATGGTTTTTATCTGTTACCTAGATACAACTCCTCCAATGCTTCTTGTGCCATTTGCATAAATACAGTCTCACAAATTACCTGTATTCTGATACACATTTTGCCCTAGGTGTTTACAGCTGTAATATGTCTTGTTTCTTTCCACGACCAGGGAGAACGTAGAGGTTCGCTGGCATTTATACGTTCTCCAAGTACAGACAACATGGTAAATGTGGATTTCAGCACTCCACTCCCAAGCGCTGTGGAAAGCTCTGTCTCTTACTTACTGTAAGTAATGTGGACTGACGGGGTGGTATATGAGAGGAAATTCAAACACTGCTAAAAAATTTGAAAAATGCAAATTACAGGGGCTTCAGTCACTACTCTTTTGAACTTTAATTAGTATTTTCTCCCACAGAAAATGGGTATATATGGATTTATATTGTTGTATTTTACACACAATTTTTTCAGTAAAGGCTGGTAAGATGAAGCAGACACCCACGTTAGAGTTGTTTCATTTGCCTTTGGTTCACCCATTGTTATATATAGGGCTAGATGCTATTTCTGTGTCTGCTCCAGAAAAAGTAAGGAGAAAGGCAAGGAAAATAATTGCCCCTTCCTTAACTTTTTGATGAGTCTGTCACTGACCAGACCATGTGTCATGTAAACTGTGGAATTAATTAATGCTACATCCCCCTGAAAGACAAAAAACCATAATCTTTTCACATTTGCCATAAGGCATTTGATCACTCATTGTCATTTAGCCAGTTCTTAGTCTTCCTTTTTTTTCTTTTTAAACTTCATCTTCTTTTCTCCCTTTCATTCCTCATCTTCCTGTTTTTTCTTCCTCTTCAGCAATCACTGATTTTAAAAACCACTGTGTGTGTTTTTTTCAGGAGAGAAAAAGCTGGACCGGTTTGTCTTGACATGCAAGCTTTAGAGCAGAGGAGGAAAAGTATCCGGGACACAGAAGATACCCTCGCTCATCACACTCTACAGCAGTATCTGTATAAACCCAGGCAGGAGGTGAGTGCAAAAGCCTACCATTGGACTGTTTTCCAATCTAAAATTATGAGGAAACAGGAGCCAAAACTTGCGAGTGAAACGCAAAAGGAGAGAACCCACTGCAAAATCCACACACTTGAGGAAGATAGGCTCTTTGTGTGATTTCTCATTTAAAACCATGCCTTTTTAAAAGAACTAGTGCCTTTGAAATCACTGGGGCCAGCGGAATGCAGAACTGTGTGCAGCAAAGTTTAAATGAAGTGTATCAACTGAAGTGATTCAGACACTTACAGTGAGAAGCTTACTTTGAATGACAGCCCACTCTTACACACTTAAAATTCCTGGACTTGTTTCATGAAGAAGAAAGAAAAATAGGAGTTGCATTAATGCCTTCAGACTAGTCTTTAGTTCATCCTTTCTTATGGAGTTGTTTACATTTTCATGACACTGATTGAATGCATTGATTCAGGGCTTTCATCTGTATTTCTAAATAAACGAATATTGTCTTCCCTTCCTGGCCACAGCACAAACACCTGTACAGTCGACACGAGATCATGCACAGTGAAGATGACAAACAAGACAAGGAGATTTTCCATAGGACAATGAGGAAGCGCTTAGAATCTTTCAAGAGTACCAAATTAGGAATAAACCATTCCAAGAAGCTCAATAAAATCCACAAACGAGACCGGGGCCAAAAAAGGGTAAAATACTTTCACAAGGACCCAGATATAGCCACTTATTACGCAAACTAATGGGTGGGAAGGGCAGGGAGGACTCTGAAAGGTCCCATGTCCTGCATTTATCTCTGTCCTATAGAACTTCATGAACTTAGAGGACCTAAGTAAGAAGAGATTTAACTAGGAGGTAACTCAAGGGGCTTCTTCTCACCTTCTGCACTTCTCTATGCTTTGGGACTCTTCTTCTGGATGAGAGATTTCTGATCACTTGAAAAACAACAGACTCTGAACCATGCTACAATGCTGTGGGGAGATTTTGCAGGATAGAGGTAGCAGGGTAGCTCTATAGCATGCAGTATTCAACCAAATTTGTACGAAACTAAGAGGGAACACACAGCATAAAAAGAGCCAAAATTTCTTTTTCCACCCTGTACACACTACAAGTGTAGGTGGGAAACTAGTGGCATCCATATCGAGTCTCAAGCAAAGATTACAATGGTTTTCAGGGTTATTCTGCTGGACTCGTCATTTCAAACGGTGTCACTGCCATTGCTATCTGATGACAGTAGCATTTTTTGTCACTTTTTGCTTTCTTTTCAGAGAAACAGCAGTGTCATACCAAATGGAAACATTCCTTCAGAAAATCCAGTACAAGATTTTACTTTGAAGGAAAAAGGTAAAAAAGACCCTTAGACCTTTTTCATTAACTGAATTTTACCAGCTACATTTCCAGTAAAGCATCACTAAAAGATTTTGGGATATGCAACAGCAAATCTGATAGTAAAGAGGGACTTCTAGTCATAGTTCAGAACTCAGAGTGGTGATTTGCTTCATGCTTAAATGCTGTGTTTAGAAGTTGGTTTTTTAGGAATCTGGATGACAAACAAAATTTTAATTGGCCTTTTTGCTCACATTTTTAAAATATCACATTTAAATTCTGTAAACAAAACAATGCAGTGGCTACAGTATAAATGAACTTTCAGCTTCCATTTGGGTAAGATACACAGAGCTGCTAACTTTTTTTCATCACAGCAGGATATGTCTCCTAGGATATCAGCCACATAAAATTCAGTAGCTGAGATGAGATTCTTATCTGAGTTAAAATCCACTGTTTTAGAAGGGTCTGAATCAGAGTCGAGGCTAAGCAAGCATGACATAACTCAAGGAGGGCGTAGCTTTGGAAGGAACACATAGTCAGAGGTCAGTTCTAGCACTGCTTCACCTTTCATGAACGGATCTATCACATGGGCCAGGCTTGGAAGCGTAATTGGAAGCTGACCAGCCTAGGGACTACCCCTAGCAAAAGTTGGCTTTGCATATGAAGCCCCAAATTCTTTCCTGTCTTAGCCATTTTTTGGCATTGGTGTCAGGCATGGCAAGATGTGATGGGTGCTAATGTGTTTGTTATACAATTATAAAATAATACATGTCACTTCAAAACTGAAATGTGGTTAAATGCCACTGAACCAACTTTGATTTGTGTTTTTCCCTCTGTTTATGCCTGCAACTCCTTGATGTCAAAGACAACTCAAGTAAAATAGAGGGGAATTTATCTTTTCTCAGTAGCTCCAAGCAAACATATTTTTCCTTATGTATCTTCCTTGAATCATTTGCTGTTATTTTTGTTTGATGGAGAGGGACAGTACAGGCTGGCTCCCCAAGTGTAATATTCTAGTACTTTCCATGGGAAGAGCTTTCCGAATACTCATTAGTAGGTCATTCAATATTGTCTTATTAAAGAGCTCTGCATATAGATGTTATCATCTACTTAAAACCAAAAAAGTTTAATTGGAAGACAGTCTTAACAAGTGATTTAGCAGCTATTGCAAAACTTACTCTACTGCAGTAAAAACAGCAATGACCTCATTAAGTTTGAAATTAGTCATGATACTAATGCAGACCTGTGTCAAGTGATGAAAATCCGTGTTAAAGGTGTATCTTTGATAACCATGCCAGCATCAAACCAGCATGTAATAGCATTTTCCATCAGAACTGATACAAATCTCTAATCAAATTGCACTTTCTTTTTTTTTATTTTCTTTTTTTTCCCCCTAGATTTGGAGTTTTCTGAATCAGAAGAAAATAATGATTATGAGACTTTGCATCTAGGCAAAGGAGTTGATTTCCTGGCTAATGTGACAAAACAAAATTTCACAGATACTCCTGCTGGTAAAAATATTTATTACCTACAAAGGTTTTTTTTCCCTCAAATAGAACAAAATGTACTAGAAATGCTGATGAGTTAGCCTGGGGTTTTTGTTTGTTTGATTAAGTGATTTTATGTGTTCTATCTGAAAATACATTTGCTTAATATTAATGTTAACATAAAGATTTTTGGATATCTGGAGGTATGGGGAGCATCACACTTGAAACTAGGAGAAGTTGTGAACATGACTACCTAAACCAGTTTTAAAGCCACTAAGTATTTTTAGCAACAGAAAATGTTATTTTAGAATTGTCTTACCTCACAAGACCAGTCAACACTAGTCCTTTGGAATTGTTTTTCACTTGCACTGGAACTTCGTTGTGATAAATTTAGTTCTTCTCATTTCAGGCAAGATTTCTCCTTTTATATTGACAACCCCATCAGATCCTTACAGGCTTATAGAAGTCACTGAAAAGGGCAGATTTGCAGCATTTCTGGAGCACTCATTGCCCTTGATTTCCAGCCCTGAAAGGCTCCAAAATTTTAGACTGGAAGCTTATAACTATATGTAACAGAAACCATATCATATCATTTATGGAGTTATGAAGTTCAGTATTTGTCTTCAGCACTTCTGTGTTTAAATTTTTCAGCATGCCACTGTATGCTTCTTATATAACTTGGTGCCCACGGTGAAGAAAAACACTGTACTCTTGAGGCAGACGCCCTTAAGTGCATTTTACACATGACGCTGTTTCGTGACAAATTCTATGTTTGAGTATGTATAAAGACACCCAGAAATAAGTGGATTGCAAGATGCAAAATGTTTACATAAAAGCTTATCAAATTTGATAACTCTATGAACAGGCTCCTGTATCTTACTTTTGACTATTTGGTGGTCTGCCATAGCTACTTCACAATCATCTGTTTAAGGAGTGGTGAAGGTTTTTTTTTTTGCATTTTTTTCCCATTTTATTTCTTTTTTATGGATTTGATTTGAATTTTCTGCAGTGATTTTATGTTGTGCTTTTTTTTTGCTTAACACTTGTGGACTAATTACTTCTTTTATTCATTTTATTTTTTGTCTCCAGATATCCCTAATATAATTGCATATTCAATGTGACCTCCGATTTTTCTCTTTAACTGAAATCCAATATATGTCTAGCAATAACCAAGGTATATGTGTGTGTAATGGTCTATGTATTGACTTAGTCACATCCATACCAGCACGTATCAGCCCATTTTTTCCACCAACAGCCCTTCTCTTTCTATAAAGCATCTTGCTGTATTATCAAGAAATTATTTTGATTACTTTTATTTGTCAGTCGTGAATTTTTTTTTTAGGAATTGATAACCCAGTATTTTCAGCTGATGATGACCAAAGCATCTACACAAAGTTCTCACCATGGTTATCTAGTGAAGACACTGTGGTACCATCTCAAAGGGCCCGATTGCAGCTCCCATATTCTCCAAACAACTTCAGACGGCTCACTCCAATCCGGCTCAGCAATAAATCAACAGATTCCTTCCTGCTAGCAGATGGCCCAGAGGACCGACCCAGATCTTTTCTCCCAGAATCAACACATATGTAATATTTTAAAAGATATTATCACCTTTATTTTTCAACCAGACATTTTATCAATCCCGAGAAGTAAACTTATTTTTCTGTTTTTTCTTCTTTCAGAAAATCTCTTTCCTTCTTGATCTCTTTGTACAACTAAACATCTTTTATTTCCCTCCAACTTAATTAACAAAACGTCTTTCTATTTTCGTTCTGCAGAAAAGCTGTTCAACTATTTGGGATCTAATGCCTTGCTACTTTTACAGCAGATAAGGGTCCTTCTTTTTGTTTTCGCTTGAATAAATTAAATGCCATGAAAACAGTATTCCAAGTACCAGAGTATTTGGCATATGTTTTCAAGAGGCTTCAGGTTTCCTGGTTAGTCAGTCCTAGATGATAAAATTGGTACCTGAATTCCCTAAAAGAAATGAAATCTTTTGACTCTATTGCTAAGAAGCCATGAGTTAGTTGTGACCATTTGTCCAGATTATTTATCCAGTGTCCAGGAAGCAAAAATGCCCCACTGCTACAATACAACTACTCAGTGACACTACTGATGTACCATTAAATTACATAAAAAAGGGGTTTAAAATGAATCATGTTTACTAAAATGCATCAGAGTCTCTTTGTGGGCTTAATTACACAACAGTATTGTGGAGGAGCAGTATTCCATTTAGAGCTTTAACCTTAAACTGTGAATTTATCTTAATCCATACTTTATTTTGAAACTAGAAAAAGGCTTAGCTTTCTGATGCAGTAAATAACTTGTTGCTTCTAATGTATTAGAGGCTTAAAATTAAATTGACTCTGGGTTTAAATGAATATCCCAGTTGCCCTTTAACTTCTAATGTGTGGAAATTTTCTACTCCATAAAATCAGCCTTCACTTCTATAATCAAGTCAGGCAGTGCTTCAAATGAGGTGGGTCAGGTCCACAGTTGAGATATTATAATTGAATAGAACACAGGGTACTGCAGGGATTGTGCACTGAAATGCGAAAGTCAGTGTCATCATTAATACACTTTTGTGGAATCCATAGTCACAAATATATGTCTTAGTGTCCTCTGTGCATCAACAAAAAAAGTAAGCTGAAAGTATTCTGTAGCTAGTTGATGAAACTTTGTTCAGACAAACACTTCAGGCTAAGAGTGAATACTGCTAATTTTGACCTAAGAAGAATTTCACAACCTCTTGAAAAGAAATAGAAAAGGAAGTTCCATTTTTCTTCTGTTCTGGCTTCTGTCCCTTCAGAAGATGTGCTAGTTCAAGGGTAGAGGAAGCACATCACTACTTAAGTGGCCTATAGGTCTGTGTTTGGTTTCAGTACTCAGTTCCTTAATAATGTGTCTATTTTTAAAATTATGTTTTAACATAAACACTGAATTAATTAAAAGACTATGAATTACACTCCAATATCCTGATTAAAAGTGTGAACAATGAGCAGAATTCCAAAAGGAAAATTTCACCTTGACACTTATCCACACTGAAATTCTCTTCACTTTTTTTTTCTCCACTGAGAACATTTTCAGAGAATATTGGCATATGATCTGCAGAACATTTTCTTGCTAACTTGTGTTCTTTTCCTCCAATTAATTGCTTTATTTGTAATTCAATTTATTATTAGGAAGTGGTATGTGTAAGTTCGTCTGTTGGTATCTTTGATATGTCAAAATCACTGGCTTTTTGACTGCTGTGTTTCTTAATAAGTGTTTTGCAAAGTTAGATTTCCCAAGCTAATAAGCATACACCTTGATTACTATCTGAAAGAGTCCTCTGAATGATGTCCTTAACAAAATTCTCCCAATAGGAGAATGATACTAAAATCTCAGTTAAAGTGTTTTAAAAAACAATGGAAACTGGAAGCCAAGAGTGGAAATGTTAAGTTTCTCTACATACCTAACGCATACAGAAAACTGATCGTAGGTTCTGATCATTAAGAGTTTGGCTCCCTGGAGTCAAACCCTCTGCTACTTGATTGAAAGAGTACCATTTGTGTCAAAAATTTCTGAAATATTTCCTTGCTGAGCAACAGGACTGATTCAAGATAAAGATATGCTTTAGTGACCAGACGATGGTTCCATATCCTAACTATCTGAAACAGGCAGTTGTTCATCCCAAACACAGAGCTAAGTTTGGCCTGACACTCAGCAAGAATAAGAAGTTTAATTAACTCACTTCAGGATGTGCAAGATAGAACAGGATACAGAGTAGAGTTCTTCAGGACAAAGAAAACCCTTAAATTGCTCACTTTCCTAAGACTTTCATAAAAAAAGCCAAAAGCAAACCCCAATAGCCAGCAGATTAATAGATAAAGTGTGTACAAATAGAAAACAAATGTTTGTATTTAACTGTGCTCTCTAGGTGATATGGACCACGATGTTGAAATGACAGAATACTCCTCTTCAGATGATCAACTAAACCAAAATGGAAGCGTTTCAGTGAATCCCCTCCACTTCTTCCCCTCTTGTCTTCAAATGCCTTGGACACAAAACTATTCTTCATTGGAAAACAGAGGGAATATATCTCTTTCTGCTGTCTCTGAGTACATAGCTTCATGTGACCCAAATGTACCTGATCTTTTCTGGGAATCGGGTACAGATAT
This sequence comes from Rhagologus leucostigma, assembly GCA_013397725.1. Classification (NCBI taxonomy): domain Eukaryota; kingdom Metazoa; phylum Chordata; class Aves; order Passeriformes; genus Rhagologus; species Rhagologus leucostigma. The sequence continues at coordinate 142,277 of VZTD01000670.1, forward strand.
GAATAACAAAGAGACAGTAAACTCAGGTTATTGTTCTGAAATTAGCTTCAAGTCAGAGAATTCACAAGAAGAGAATACTCTGCTTATGTTTGAAGGGCTGGAAGACTCTTACGTGAAGGAGCCCCAAGAGAAGAAAATGTTGCTTGATGTAGAAGGGAATTACAGGTCTGCTGCAGCCAGACGTGTACAAAGCCGACGTTCTTTCCACAGGCCAAAACCTATGCATCACCCTAAGCTTCAGAAGCTGGCATCTCTTCCAGCATCTTGTCATGTCCCTCCACATTCCTTGGAACAGGAGGAAACACAATTGTGAGCCAGGACTTACTTGAAAGAAGAAGATGAACACAGGGCTTTTGTAAAAATAGAGAGCAACCTACTGGTTCATTGGATCTGCTCTAGGATGGCTTCAGATGGAAAGAGAGTGGGGTCCCGTGATGTCAGAAGCATTGGAGCTTTTCTGCTGCACTTACATTTTAAAGTTCTTATTCATGATGAAAGGGTGCATAGTGAGGGGGAATTATGACTCCTTGTTATTTTTTCATGTAGACTGTTACAAATAATCTATTATTTTTGGAGGGCTAAACCAAGAATCTTTTAAAATGGTAAATCCTTAGGGATTTTTTTTACATGGAAATGGTTTATTATGCCATTATGCCACAAATACATTTAAAGAAATAGGCTGCATTTGCTGCTTCAGTAACGAAATTAAGTATTTATGCTAAATGAAATAAAACTAGGAGAAGCCAGTGGTTAGCCTCTTCCCTGCTAAGTCTACTCTGATTGAGTCAGTGCCTTTTATAAGTGCAAGCTAAAGAAAAATACTTTCCTGCTCTTGAATATTTGTGTTACTGAGTAATTATGGAATATTGACTCTTGTGAATAACTTTCCAGGGAGAGGAAAGTCCTGGCATCCTGAAATTTATTTAAGTACTCCAGGAGGGCCATTTCCTTCCTTCACCTTCATTCCTTCAACTCAATAGCACTGGAATGAAAGAATATCCAGAATTAGCTCAGAATTTTAATTTGCGTGGTCACAAGCAACTAATTTCATATTAATAATTAAGCTGCTCTATTTTAAATAGCCTCACTCAGACAGAAGTGTAAATATTTGTCATTTTTACTGCTGCTTTGGAAGACACCTTCCAAATACTGTTAGATTACCTGTTAATTTATGTTTCACTTTCAATAGCTGATCAGGATAGCGGTCTCTTAGATGGTATTCTGCATTTTGCCCCATGGTTTAAGTGCCACAAAGACTCAGGATGTTGATGGTTCAAAGTATTGTACAGAGGCAGTTTGGCTACTGTGCATGTACATACCTATTTGTATTAGGAACGTCCTTTTTTCTGTCCATGGTTTTCTGTCAAATGATACTTATGATTGCACTAGACACTTACTGCATATGAATTAGATCTACATCACTTTTAAGATAGCTGGAGACATCAGTGAAAGCCAACTCAGATGAAGACTAAATAAAAGTGAAAACTCTTGAGACCTCTCATAGATGTATAATGCTACATGCCAGTATATAGTCCTCCGGCCATTTTGCCTTGGATGATTCCAGTCCTGAAATTTTGGCTTGAAATCTTCAGTGGTACAAATTGTAAAGGTTCTATGACATTAATAGAAGGTGAGTGCTTAGCCACTTCTGTGATCTTAATGTGTTCCTACTTTCTATTTATATCAGTGTAAACCATTTGTAAATGAGCTGTCACCTTCACGGAGGTATCTGAATTGTTTAAGACTGGATCCTGGACAGAGGCTTTATCTGGTAAATTTTACTTTATCTATAGGAATCAATGATTGTTTCACTCTACCTACCCAGATTTTGAATGGGTTTGAGATGATTCTGTATCAGATATCAAAACTTTACCCAGACACCCAAGAAGAATGGAGCAATATATGAAAACCCATGCCCACATCTTTTTTCTATCTTTGTTCTGTATGCTAAAACTATATATTAGGCTGGTGCAAATTGCAGAGATGTGGTGGCAAATACCATTTACAAACCTAGACAGATACAAAACATACACCTTTAGAGACTAGATTCAGAGAAGTGGTCCTTTTGGTATCAACCCACAAGCAGCTGCCTGTTTGGCAGTCATCTTGAGCAATGATTCAAATCAGTGTCCCTAACTGGAAAGCTTCATCACTCAGAGCTAGTCTTTTCAAAATTCTTGTTAAAATGTAAATACAATTTTTGTGAACCGAGTACATATGAACATACTATTTTGGTGAAGTAGAGCACATTAATGTCGCTGTTGTACCGCGAACAGCGAGAAACGACACGACCAAGTTCAGGACAAAATGGCATTATTTAATTAATTATAAACTGATTTATATAACTTGGGCCACCTGCATGGCATAAGGTCATCGGTTCTTTGACCCACCACCTCTCAGAATGATTGGTGGAGGCTATTTGAAAATATTTTCTTCAGAATACCAAAACAACACTGCCAAATAACAACAGGTGCAAAGATAAAGAATTAGTTTACAAAACTCGTAGCAGTGTTTTTCATAGCTTTTGTGAGAAACACAGAGTTCTCACAGAATGCTGCAGAAAGCTGGAAAATTTCTCTGCTAAAGCTTTTCAGTGTCCACATACTAATACTGTTCCAGATATTATAATTGGAACAAGTATTTTAGTAATTGGCATAGATATACAACAGGACCATAACTGATCCCAAATATTAGGATAGGTAAAGTGCAATGTGCCAAAACCTACCCTTGTGTCTCATAGCATAATGCTGAAGTACCAACACCAAAGTTGGCAAGATGCTCATCAGGTGCTGGCTTTGAAATAAAACTTTCACTTCTTATTGGTGTCGTACAGAGGTCATTGCTGTGCTGCAGTCAGAAAGAGAACCACACTGTGGATTGTTTTCTACATGCTTGTTAGACCATTACTAATCTGTTTTTGTACAGGCTACCTCAAGGAAACATTTGTAAATTGTCATCACCAGATGGGAGTTTTCACCACATAAATGTTGCACAGATAAGAGTATGCAATTTTGAAAATCACAGGATATAAGTTTTTATTGTCCTTGTAAGCTTTTAGGCTAAAGAAAAGAGGATCAATAGACACCACTGTATTTACAAACACAGCAGTCTCTGTGAAAAGTCAGCAGGATCCTGTATGTTTTTGAGAGGGCTGTGGGCTGCAGTATTATAAAACAGAGAGGAACATCACACCATTTCAAACAATGGAAGTGGAAAGACACTATATACAAAGGGCTTACCTCTCTGTTTCAAAGGCCTTAGGCATTTTCTATATGTTCCATCACTACAGCTGAACAAATGACAAAATGGGCCATTCTGATAATGAAGAGACCTTTCCCTGGAATATCTCACATAATTCCTGAAGCTCTTATGCCCCTGGAAGAGGTTTTCGAGTAGAATTGGTTCTACAGCAAGGCTTTGTTTGTCATCATTTCTCAATTTGAAAAGTGATGAAAAAAAGCTTTCATCTTCCCAGTTTCCACATTTGAGAACATACTCATAGCTATAATATAGTGGATTATAGTTTCCTTTTTTCCCAGGGCAATTGCTCCCAATGTCTACCAGGGTATATACAAAAAAGCAGGTTATAACAGTTCATAATTTGTCTTTTTTTCTTTTTTTGCATACTTTTTCACTGTACATTCACATTTCCTGTGGTATGACTACCTGTGGGTGAAAGTGTTTGGTTACATCTTCAGCATGCTTTAATCAGTCAAGCACCACTAATTTCTATCACAGCAATATAAACTCAGAGCTGCTGAGGATCTGGCTGTAAGTAGCAGCTTTTTTTGCCCTTGTTTATTAGATTGGAATGATCAGTTGATAACTAGTTCACCTCTGGTGAGGCCAGTTCAGTTCTTACTTCCCTGAAAACTCTTGTCTCTAAATTTTTTTGTGACATGCTCTGTCAAAAAAAGGCAAGCTGAGCATTCCACATTTGCTATTCATTGAATAAGTAACTATGGCCTACCTTGTTGCAAAATGATGAAATGAAGAAGTATTTGATGTTCCTTCTAGACATTTTGCTCCATGAATAAAGTTAACAATGTTTATTATGCTGCACTATGACCTAGCAATGTTAAAAAAACCCCAGAAATGTTGCCTGCATTGAGATGAATTCTGTCTCTCTGAGCTGTGAACCTAGTTACTGAAATATATGAAATTATGTTTTACAAATACATGGTCTAGTCAGAGATTTATGTAACAAAGGTTGCAAAATAATCATGTGCCTTAAATTGTCACTCTTTGGAGTGCTGTTGTTCGGAGATACTCGTGTGTACTTTCCAAAAGGTGTCAACTTACTGCATATATTTTTAAGCAAGTCAAGTTGTTCTGCTAATGTCTTTATAGAAATGTTTTAATAGTATATCATAATGAGAAGTTTGGCAATAAATTGTATCACTTTGGTGGAATCACACTGCTTTGGCAAGTTATTTAGAGAATCATTTATTTATTACACTTAGAGAAGACTTTCTATTCAAGACTTCGGAGAAGTATGTATTTCTGCTCCCAAATCAAATTTAAAAAAGGCAATAGAGTGCTGCTGCTAATTCATGTAATTTATAAAACAGAAATCATTAAAAGCAGCAACAAAACTTGTAGAGGCTCCTAAGGCTCATTCTGACAACTGTAATGCTTTTTGTATAGTTCTAGCCCCACTGCAGTCAGTGACAGAATTCCAATTGACTTTTAAAGTCAGTATTTCCATCCACAGAGCAGAAAGGCACATATTTTGTCATGTTATATTTAGCGATTTCATCATAACAATTATTTATAATTTAAATTTTATGTAAATGACAAATGGCATCTCATTATTATTATTATTATTATTATTATGCACCTAGATCAGGGCAATTCAACATCATAGAAGCAAAGATCTGACCAGTCTTAGAAAATGATTTCATCAGTTTCAGCAAAGTTTCAGGAAAGCTAAGTGATAAACATAAAAAGTGATAAACACCCTACTGGCTCTAGGAGGTATTCATATTTATTTTAAAGCATGATCCTCCAAGCATTATCAACAAGGGAAGAGGCTTTTCAGACCCATTGCTGAATAGTGCAGTGCTTTCAGGAAGCACATGTGTGCATGCATAAAAGGGGTCCTGGAAGGCAGTATAGCTGTACTCATGACTGAAAACAGAAATGAAGAAAGTCTGATGCAGAAGGATCAGTTCAGTGCTGCTAAGGTGTAAGTAGCTAAGAATGGGAAAAAACCGTATGTGGGCTAAGTATGTGCATGTGAATGTTCACGATAGAAACAATGAAAACTGAAATGGGTAAAGCTCACCTCAAAGGAAGGTAATGTAGAGAGGTGCAAAACACATGCATATCACCTGCCTAATAATCAATGCTTAATTCCTACCCACACATACATATTTTCAAATGATGTCTCTATAATTCACAATTTTAGCTGACATCTTAATACTAACATTTCCTTCAATGTCAAAGCAGTAGAAATGCCAATTAATGTAGTCACAAATAATCCTGGATCTACAACTCAAGATGTGAGGAAAAAAAAATCACAGAAGCTTTAACAAAGACATACAACTCACTTATCTGGTGAGTGCAGTAAGGTACCAAGAAACAACACGATGATTACAAAACTTGCTATCGTCCTATACTCACTGTCTCAGAACATTACTGTATAGAGTAGAGAGAGTTTCACCGAGGAAAGAGAAATAGATTTTGATAAGAAGACAGGATAGACTGCAGTGACCAATAGATTGCAGGGCATGATCACATGAGCAGACTGATCAGCAACCTGTTCACATGCAACCAGTCCCCTAAATACCCTTATCTCTCTACCTTCTTACAGTTGTTCACCCTCAAAACACTTTAATCTCCCCCTTTCCCCGTCTTTGCTTCCTATTCAAAGCATCTTATAGAATGTTTTGCAGAATCCCAAGATGTATCGCATAGGCAATAACCCTCCTTGGTCTGTAAGGTGATACAGGGAGCCCATCCACTTGACTGACCCTGATGGCTTTCACCACACAGACAATGAGGCTGATTGTCCTCCTGAGACAGCCCTGGAAGAAGCTAGATCAGAGCGCCCCAGTTTCTCTTCTTCAGTTGTAAGGGTTTCCTGGCTATCCCTGTCTATCTGTGCTCCTTTGTGTGTGTGAAGATGAACTCCATGTTTCATAATCTAACAGTTTCAGGGTAGATTCCGGGACGGGAAAAAGAGTTCTAAAATGCAAAAATATTCTTTATTTTTACAACACATGATTTAAAATCTGCGACCTGCTCAGGTTTTGTGTGTGATAAGAAGTATTTTTTGAGTTGCTGGGATTATCAAGATAAAATAGAGTTACCTGCACCAAACTGGTTTCTGCTAAAAATTGGTGGATTCTATCCATCACCTGACATGCACAAAGAATAACAGATTCATGACAAAATGGTAATTATAAGTTAGTCAATTAGCCTTTTCAGATAAGAGTTTCAGTAATACTATTTATAACATCACTCCAACAAACTCCTACTTCTTTGACATGTTTAAAAGCCAGATCAAACTGACAGGTGATGTACAACCCTAAATTTAATCCACTGAACACTGCCTATATTTCTTAAGATAATGAAGCTATTCAGACATTCAGAATCATAGAATCATTTAGGTTAGAATAAGAGCCTTAAGATCAATGAGTCCCACTGTTAATCTAACACTTCCAAGTCCACCACTAAACCATGTCCCTAATCACACGTCCAGGTCTTTTAAACACCTCCATGGATGGTGACTGAAACACTTCCCTGGGCAGTCTCTCTCAGTGCTTGTCAAGCCTTTCACTGAAGAAATTTTTCCTGTTATTCAATCTGAACCTCCAATCTGCAGCCTCATGGGGTAACTTGTTTCCTCTTGTCCTATCACTGAGGAATGAGGACACAATGCTGAGCTTAAAAATATTTGAGATGTAGATATGTTGGAGAGCATGCAGTGTAGGATGATTGTGAAGTCTCATGCCATAACACAGGTAGGTCTGCTGTAGAAATACATTTTACAGGACAAAGAGAACACCCAAAAGTGTCAGTGGAAGAAGATCTGTGTTAGATTCATCATTGGAATGACTGCTGAACCATACGGGATAGGCAACCTTTCTGGTGCATTGTAAAATAGATTTTTTTGGCTGCATTAGCATATGAATGGTCTAACAAGAGATGTAAGCGTGCTGAAGAAACAGCTGAAGTGAAACAGCTTTTATTACACAAGAGTAAACTAAATTATGAGAATACACATAATGATTACCATACGGATACAAAAACTGACCTAATTTGGACAGAAGAGAATACATTTTTCCAATGCTGCAAGTCCTTTTATTGTTCTTAATCCAATTTTTGCATTGCATAATTCCTTCTTGTTTTGGAACAAATATACCTTTTTAAGAAGCTCTAATTCTTATACAAACCATTAGAGGACGACCTTGAGTTGTGAATGTTTTGTTTCGTTAACAGGCCTGCACTGTAAAAAATTTAGACATTTTTTAAATGGGACTTCTGAAATTACCTGAAACTGGTTTTGCTCATGATTTTGCTTAATGTTACAATGGTGCTTAATTCTAACACGAAATGGACAGGAGTACAGAGATAGTTTAACCTATGATATATCTTCTCATGCAAACACTGCCCTTCTAGATGACTAATAACATAAGGTGGAAAAGGAAGAGGTGGCTGTTTTCCCCTCTTTTACTCTCCCCTGTACCTTGAAACATGTAGCCGATATCTTAAAGAATTTCCAAATCATTTGGTGATTCCCACCTGAAAAGAAACCTGAATGAATTTGTCTTGCTGTGTAGGATCTGGATACACTCTGGACAGGCCTAGAAGAAAAAAAATCTGTTATGAAGGAAGGTGATGGGACTTTTGGTATACATTAGGTGAATACATGAAGAGACAAGCAGCTACTTTCTTGGGAGCAACTAATTGAGTGCTGACCAATAGACCATTTTTGCTAGATTTTACTAGGATTCCTAATACCTGTAGCTGTTAGCAACACTACCAGTTTGCAGGAATGGAATAATGAGTTTGGATAGCCACTGACAAGCAAATCAGATGTTGTGACAGTTTGTAGTAACCTTTGTACAGCAGCATCAGAAAAGGAAAACAAAAAAGACTGGGACTGAACATCCAGAATTACTTTGTGCAAAATTATCAACTTAAAGAGCTGTCATGGGAGAATATGGACTCTTGTCTACATGTTTGCCATACCTAATGAGGAAATAGTGGCACATTTCAAGTGACCTGACCCACCTGAGCTCTGAGTCCACTTCATATTACATTCATGTTCAAACATCCTCAAATAGGTTAAAAAGAAGCAGTTATGCATTAAGAAACTACCTACATCTAGATCACGTAAAGAAATGAATACTTAGGCTTTTCTGCAAATAATAAATCTACTTCCACATCCTCATTGTTAGTATTTTCTTTCACTTTAATGGACTTTTAAGTTAGGCTCACTTTTAATGATGATAAATATGTATTGAGCAATTGGGAGGGCTAGACAGCGAGATCTCTCAACATGAGAGAACATTGAATAAGCACAGAGTATAGCATGTGACAGGTGCTAGCAACCCATGGAGAGATAGTATCAGATAAACACTTTTTGAGTAGCTTTATGAGTTTATGTTTCAGTTTGCCTTGCAAACAATTAGAATTTTACTACAGGAGACTGCATGAAAAAATCCATTAGATTAGATTACAATATTAGATTAGATTAGATTAGATTAGATTAGATTAGATTAGATTAGAGTAGATTAGAAGAGTTACTGGACCTGCTGCTCACCGATGCAGATGAGCTCTTTAAAAGAGGTGAAGCTCTACAGGCAGCCTGGTCTGTATCCCGAGACCGGCCGCTGGGCCAGAGAGGCGGGATTCTGTCCCGGACGGATTGGGCTGGGCTCCGGGAGCCGGGGCAGGGGCATGACAGGGTAGGGCTGTTCCGGAGCCCGCGCCTCTCCCTGGCGCTCTGCGCTGCTCCGGCTGTGCCCGGGGTGAGCGGCATCCTCCGGTCCGGGCTCCGGCCGCCCCTGGCCGCCTCTGCCGTGCGCCCCGCGGCTCTCCGGCCTCGCACCGCCCGGCCTGGTAAGTCCCGCTGGGGGCTGGGGGTTTCTGACCTGAGCCCGCTCGGGCTCCTCCGGGTGCACCTCGCCGGTTTCCGCGAGAAAGGCGCTGGAAGGGTTGTGATTAACAAGTTTTAGGAAACAGTCTTGTCCTAGCTGGCAGGGTTTCAGACCTACAAACCTCTGACAGAAAAAGAGATGGCAGGGCTCAAACCGCCCCTGTGTTCCGGTTTAGCAGTTTCCCTAGACAGTGTTCTCCAGGGGCTTTCCAAAGATCACTGGGTGTTTAAACCGCCCTCCCTATTGTCCTCAACACAGTTGTATTCACACCAAATTGTTAGGCTTTCGCGACGTCTTCTTTCACTGGCATGAACATAACCTCACCGACAGCTGCAGTTTCATCTGAAATATTTAGGAAGCCATTTGCACTATGGTATGATGGCCTTTTGTATGAGAGAAAAAATTAAGGGCACACCTTTCTCCCATGCTCCAAGTGCTTGATGGAGAAATGGACTCCAATTATAATATTCAAGTACAGCCACATGCTGTGATTATGATACCACATACAGGTACAAACAACGTGACCTCCAATCTTTATGCTGCCATCACTTCAGAAAACAAAGTTCTCTTCATACCATAAGCCCCTGAAAAGTATACTTTGGGGAATTAGCATCCTGTGTTCTACAAACAACATTGCTCACCAACTGTTAGTTAATAACGTTAACTTTTTCTCCCCTTAGAATGATACAATCTTTTAGTGTGGAAAAGATTTTTGAGTCCAGCCGTAAACCTAATATTGCCAAGTCCTGCACTAAAACATGTCCCAAATCACCACACCTATGGGTCTTGGAAATACCTTCAGAGACAGCAGCTCAACCACTGACTTCCCTGGGGAGCCTGTTCTAGGGCTTGACAATGTTTTCAGTGAGGAAATTTTTCCTAATATCCAATCTAAACCTCCCCTGGTGCAACTTGATGCTGTTTCCTGTCATCCTATAATTTTTTGTTTGGAAAAAGATCCCTACACCTGCCTTGCTCAATAGTTTCAGAGAGTGATAAGATCTTCCCTGAGCCTCCTTTTCTTCAGGCTGAACAACCCCAGCTCCCTCACCTGCTCATCAGACTTGCTCTTAAGACCTTTGAACAGTTTCACTGCTCTTCTTCAGATATCCTTCCTCAGGTTTAACATAAAGATTCAAGGCTATTAGTTCTTATGTTTAAACTGTGAAAATCAAGAAATCAGAGCATGCCATATCTTGATTTTTCTATATTCTATAACCTCGCTATTTTCATTTTACTCTCTCTTCCCCTTTGGCAGATCACCTGTTCTTTATATCTCACGCCCACAGGTTTGAGTCGAATCAGAGCTACCTCTTTTGAAGCTGAAGACCACACACCTTCAACCAGTATAAATAGAGAATATATTTTTAAGCAGCAGACCACAGCTCCTCTTGACACAGAAGACTTTTCTGCACTGCAAGAACTCCTGCTCTGCCTGAAGCTTTTGCATTCCATGGCTCATTCTAAACTCTCCTTCTCTTGCTTAAACTTGATAACAATGAAGTTTATTGATCACAGCGCTTCATTCTGTGTTCTGAAGTGATGCAGGCATGAGATGATCACTTTCCCCTGTCTTTTACACCCTTTTTCATTTGGATTTTTCAGTTTTTATAACCTCTTTCCAGGTAATAAGGGATCCTATGTATGTGATTGCTTTCATTCAAATAAATCTTTTATTTTTAGTGTCTTCTGGTTACTTGGAAAGTGACTATAGAGTAAGCTTTTAAAAACAGTTTAAAAGTTTGAACTGTTAAATTACAACTGAGCTTTAAGATTTAGTATATATATGTTAACTCAAAGGACTAACCCAAACCTGCCAGAATTTATAGATTTGGTATAGCAAAACAAATATGTCCAGTGGCTGATAAACAAATGGGTATGATCTGAAAAACCTGGAACATTTTGTGCCTTGAAGTAATCTTAAGTGGCAAGTAGTGGCAAAAGCATGGAAGACCAAACAGAGGTATCCATATTGTGAAAAATCAAACTAATGGGATGAGATTACCAAGCTAGGAACTGTAAGAGGTAATTATATACTACTCATGCATTCACACACTTGATGTGGAGGGCGAGTATCTCAATTTTAATATAATAGAAGATAATTCCATGTGCTGGTTTGCAGTAGGCTTTTTTACAACTTACAGACATTTACTTCTTACATGATAATGTACCTTTGGTTCCTGAATGGTAACCTTGAATCCTGGTTTTCCCCACAGGTTTGACTTTGTTGCTGAATTCTTGAAAAAAATACTGTAAACAGGATGAATAGTCCACAAGAATATTTTAATTTCTTTTTCTAAAAAGTAAAACTTCATAGACTAACTTGATGTATATTTTTAGAATGAGTCTGTATTGTGATGCAAATGTGTTTCTGTTCCATACCGTTAACATTTGAAGAGGATGTTACATTTGGTACTTTTTGTGTCGTTAAAATAATAAAAATTTTGATAAAGGGTGAAATTTAGCTGTCACTGACCAAATGAAAATGTGATACATGTAGATGTAACATGTTACGTAGTTTTAACAGTTTGAAAGTGCAGTTACCTTTGTCACTTAGCTATGCAAGAGAAGAAGTCTTATGTGCAAACTGTTTGTTGAGACTGTAGAGGAAGACTAACAGAATTTTAGAATAACTAAATTTTCAGTGCTGTGGATTTATTTTATTTCTATGTTCTAACATCAAGCTTCTAGCCAAAAAAATGTAAAATAAATTTGATTAACTTTGGTGCCTTCTCATAAAAGAAAAAAATGTAACTGTTGTATAGCCAAATTGCTCAGATTATAGACTGGGTAACTGGTTTACAAGGCTGGACAAATTTCTCAGCTGAAAGTTTGTCATATTTTGATAGCATGAAGTGCAGCTTGCCACCTCGTGCCTTATAATAGTCATCATTGTAAAGTGGACAAAATCCCAGGCTCAGTGATAGTGAAAACTGTTATTTTCCATTTTCTGATTGGTATATTGCTCTTGGATCATGTGAAGATTTTTGTAGGGTTCTCACCTGAGGCCATGTTTAATACACGTGGGTATCAAAGGTCCCAATAGCAAATTCCTGTACATCTGCCCCCCACTGGTGCATGTGCAGATGCATTTCAAGTGCATTTGCATTTCAAGGCCAAACTGATTCTTTTACTCTTCCCATTCCCCTCACCTTTTCCCTGCCCTTTCTCTTTCACACTCTTTCTCTGTCCCTTTGCCTTTAGCCATCCCCTACCTCCCCCAATGGATCTTTTAGCTCCTGGCAAGGCAGTGGAACAGCTATTGTATTGTTATTGCTATCTTGTTTTTGTTTGTCCGTGGTGGGTGGTTTTTTTTTTGTTGGTTTTTTGTTTGTTTGTTTTTGTTTTGGTTTTGGTTTGGTTTTTTTTTATTGTCGGTTTGGATTTTTTTTTTTTGGCTGTTGGTTTGAGTTTTTCTGTAATTGAGAAAGTTACTTCACCATGCATCATGAAGCAGTAGTAGAGCATTTTGCAGTATTTGGAAGCAGTTACTCTAATCTAGTGGAGGTGTGTGTGATTGGCAGTGAAGAATATTTCCTGGGAGCGCTTAGTGTTTATAAAATTACATAAAGAAGGGTGGTATAAGCTGAAAGATATGTGAAGTGAAATTTAGAGTGGCATGGATGTCAGTGCTTTGCATTGTCTTGACAAAGTGCCATTTATGCCATCTTTTTTTGCATTGAAATCAGGATGGAGGAAGTCTCAACACACATCACCAAACCCAAGCTCCAAAGACAAGTGTTGATAGCTGTCGACTCATAAAGGTATGTTGAATGTAAGTGCAGTCGGAGAAGTGATAGCAGATGTGTGTGCCCATGAAAAAGAACTTGAGACAACAAAAAGTGTTTTGATGGATGTTGGTGATAATTTTATGATTATGATAAGTAATCAAGAGCTTCAGGTAGTATTTGGTAAATTCTGTGTTTTGTACCCAGGTTTTTGTTCTCCTATGACAGACAAACAAAATAAATATGCGTAAACATTCACATTTTTCAGGAGTAACTTGGTCCCTGTGTATAAGTTATGAGGAAAGGGGCAACCCACCATCCTTCCTTCTGCCTTTTTTCCTCAGCTTTAGAACTGAGTACATTCAACAGGCTGCTTCTCACTTTCAAAAGAGAAAATAGAGATTTTCACACTTCAGTTATAGCCATCAGGTTTTATTATTTAGGGAACTTTGCATTTGGCTTAACAAACAGGTAGGACTTAATGAAGCAGAACAATACAACAGTGTTAATTGCATACAGGTTTTTGAGAAAGGCTTGGATTGGGTGACATTTCGGTAAATGAGGATTGCTAATTGACAGTATTTTATATGCATACCAAATTTGGAATACAAGAACAGATGCATTTACAGATGTTTGTTGGAGAAAAGCATGTGCTTTTTTCTCCCTAAAGTTTGTGTATAAAGTGTGGAAGCAAAGTAATGCCAGAAAAATGCTTGAAAGGAAAAGAAAGTGCTGTTAGTATCGAAAAACATTGCTATTAAAGAGGAAGTTTTAAAGATCAAATTTGTTGATTGGCCAAGTGGTTTGAGTTGCCTTGTAGTGCAACTCTATTGCTATATCCCCATAATTCACAAAACATTATTAGTGTTCAGTGCTTATAACTTGTTGTCAGATAAATAGTGAATTCAAGCCTGATTCAGTGTATATTTTTGCTATACAGTATTTGCCGTGAGGAAAATTCAGGCTCTTCTTTTATGCATAAGCAAATTTCTATTAAATAAAAATGGAAAGAATATCTGTACTGCTCTCCTGTGGGGTCACAGGGAAGCTCAGAGCTTTGACCTTCATCTGGTACACAGTGGGGAAGACAACATTAGGCAAGTTTAACAAATCTGCCTGTCATGTCTGTTGAGAAACATTCCAGGTATAGCAATACTCAGTTCAGTGGTTATACTCTCTGAGCCCTCTGTTTAAAATCAGTTCAGTGTAGGGGACAAGTTCAAGTTCAGTAGATCAGGAGAGAACTGGAACATTTTGAACTTTTTTTGGAGTTCAACAGCATCTTGCTATGAAGACTGAACTTACCGTCTTATTTGTCTTATTTGTCTTATTTGTCTTTGAGCTTTAATCAGCAGGTAAACCAAGTTTACTTCCTACTGCTTTGTCACATAGAGACTTCTTGGGGCAGTAAGTGACTCTTTAAGTTGTATTTTAAAGAGCGTTTTTCTGCTTTTTGGTGCTAGCAGGTAGAAACAAGTAGACATCCTTGTAGAAGGGAGACTAAGTGGATCGAAAAAGTCAGGCAATCAAAATCTAATTTTCTCTCTCAAATATTATTTCAATTTTGTGCATTTTCAGAGTTCAAAGTATGTGCTAAAATAGCTGTAATAAAACTTAAGATATAACTCTAGAAAACAGATGAAACTATTTCTTTTGCTTCAAAAGACCTCTTCTTTGGAAAATAGTATCTCAAGATCAAGCCTGGTTTTAAGGTTCAAAAATAACTTTGTTGCTAGCAAATACACAGAATTACAATTAACTGAGAGATAAATGCAGGCTCTACGATGCAGCTGATGAGGAGATGGATCCAAAATGTTGGAAGTACCTGAAGCACTGTGCTTAGAGAAAGGCTAAGTCTATGTAACAACACTAACAAGTGTTTCCTGGTCTAGTACTTGGTATGTGTCTATAAAGGTTTTTACTGAAACATGAGACTGGCATAATCTTGTTTGATTATCTCCAATCAGTGCACTCCAATTGTGTGTGGAATTCTTTGGCGTGCATGCCAATGAAAATAAGTACAATGTGCCAAAAGGAATTGAGAGGTCTGTGATTGTCTCCTTTTTCGTCCCGCTTCCAGATGAGTGAGCTGGTGGGAATGTGAGTTAAAGAAATTCTTGTATTTTCCCATGTACTCTGTGTGAGGCAGGCTCTCAGGATTGCTGTTTGCTCCTCTTTAAGGAAGAGAGATCCTGAAGCTTAGCAACTGCTTAGAGGTGATTGCTTCCTGACCAGGTGCCCTTTATGCTCTGTGTTTCCACATGAGTAACACCATCCATCCCTTTATACTTTACACCAGAAATAATGAATATAGAAACAGATTCTGGCATATTCTGTGTGCTGTAAAATATTCTGGGGGACACAACCCTGGGTCACTCTGCTTCCTATGGTCCAGTTTTCTGATTTTAAAACAGGACTTGTAAAACTTACCAGATCATTACAGTGCCAGACCAAGCTCACTCTTCTGTGAAACATCTGTAAGGCTGAGCTGGAGAATTCATTACTTCCAGCCTGATCTGGAAGTGATGAATTCATTACTGGCTGAACAGCAGATCTTGGATGGTCATGATCAGTGGCACAGGGACTAGTTGGAGGCCTGTCATTAGTGGTGTCCCCCAGCGTTCTATACTGGGACCAGTGTTGTTTAACTTGTTTACCAATGACTTGGATGAAAGGGCAGATGCCTCCTCAACAAGTTCACTGATGACCCAAGGCTGTGAGGAGTGGCCGACACCCCAGAGAGCTGTGCAGCCCTTCAGAGGGACTTCAACAGGCTGGAGAGATGGGCAGAGAAGAAACTTCTGAATTTCAACAAGGGCAAGTGCAAGGTCCTGCACCTGGGGAGGAATAACCCTGACCACCAGTACAGGCTGGGGGCTGACCTGCTGGAAAGCAGCTCTGTGGAGAAGGACCTGGAGGTCCTGGCGGACAACAAGCTGTCCATGAGCCAGCAGTGCCCTGGTGGTCAAGAAGGCCAATGGTGTCCTGGGGTACATTAGGAAGAGCATTGCCAGCAGGTCAGGGAAGTGATCCTGCCCCTCTACCCAGCCCTGGTGAGGCCATATGGAGTGCTGTGTCCAGTTCTGTGCTCCTCAGGACAAGAGAGACATGGAGCTCCTGGAGCAGTTCCAGTGGAGAGCTACAAAGCTGATCAAGGGTCTGAAGAATCTCTCTTATGAGGAAAGGCTGAGGGAGCTGGGCCTGTTCAGCCTTAAAAAGAAGCGATTGAGAGGAGACCTCATCAATGTCTATCAGGATCTAAGCGAGGAGTGCCAGAAGATGGACCCAGGCTCTTGTCAGTGGTGCCAACTAATAGGACAAGATGCAATGGGCAGAAACTGATGCACAAGAAATTCCACCTGAATGCGAGGAAGAACTTCTTTACTATGCAGGTGACCTGCTGAGCTACTTAGACACTCATAAGTCTATGGGACCAGATGGGATTCATCCAGGGATACTGAAGGAGCTGCTGGAAGAGCTCACTAAGCCTCTCTCTATCATTTATAATCAGTCCTGGTTAACCAGGAGGTGCCAGACAACTGGAGGTTGGCCAATGTGATGCCCACCCACAAGAAGGTCCAGAAGAGAACTACAGGCCTGTTAGCCTGACCTTGGTGACCAGGAAGGTTATGGAACAGAACATCTTGAGTGCAATCACATGGTACATACAGGACAACCAAAGGTTCAGGCCCAGCCAGCATGAGTTTAGGAAAGGCAGGTCCTTCCTGACCAACCTGATCTCCTTTTGTGACCAGGTGACCCTCTCAGTGGATGGGGGAAAGGCTGTGGGTGTAGTCTGCTATAGTCTGCCTGAACTTCAGCAAAGCCTTTGATACTGTCTCCCACAGCATACTCCAGGAAAAGCTCTCAGCCCGTGGCTTAGACAGGTGCACCCTTTGCCGGATTAAGAACTGGCTGGATGGCTGGGCCAAGAGGGATGTGGTGAGTGGTGCTACATCCAGTTGGTGGCTGGTCACTAGTGGGGTTCCCTGAGGCTCAGTATTGGCCCAGTCCTTTTAAAGATCTTCATTGATGACCTGGATGAGGGGATCAAGTGCACTCTCAGTAAGTTCGCAAATTACATCAAGTTGGGCAGGAGTGTATGATCTCCTGGAGGGTAGGAAGGCTCTACAGAGGGATTTGGATGGGCTGAATTGATGGACTGAGGCCAGTTTTATGAGGTTCAACAAGACCAAGTGCTAGGTCACGACAACCCCATGCAGCTCTACAGGCTGGGTGAAGAGTGACTGGAAAGCTGCCCAGTGGAAAAGGACCTAGGGGTGCTGGTTGGCAGCAGGCTGAACATGAGCCAGTGTGTGCCCAGGTGGACAAGAAGGTCAAGAGGGTGTGGCATGTATCAGAAATAGTGTGGCCAGCAGGACTGGGACAGGGATAGTCCTGGTGCTGGTGAGGTTGCACCTCAAATCCTGTGTCCACTTTTGGGCCCCTCACACCAAGAAAGACATTGAGGTGCTGGAGCATCTCCAGAGAAAGGCAGTGGACGTGGTGAAGGGTCTGAAGGGTAAGTCATATGAGTAGCATCTGATGGAGCTGGGGTTTAGTCTTGAGAAAAGGAAGCTTGGGGTACCTTATTGCTCTCTACAACTGCCTGAAAGGAGGCTGTATGCAGGTGGGGGTCAGTCTCTTCTCCCAGGCAACCAGCAACAGGACAAGAGCATGTAGCTTCAAGCTGCACCACTGGAGGTTCAGGTTGGACATGAGGAGGAAGTTATTCCTTGAAAGAGTTGTTAAATATTGGAATGGGCTGCCAGGGAGGTGGTGGAGTCACAATCCCTGGAGGTGTTCAAGAAACAACTGGACATGGCACTTAGTCCTATGGTCCTTTCCACCCTGAATAATTCTGTGATTCTGTGACTCTTTGCTCTCACTTGGATGCAAAGAGCATTAGGAGATGCCATAAATGTGCAACATTACAAACAAACTTTTAAACACTCTGGATAAAGTATTATGTTATTTGGATTTACTTAAGATTAATTTCCCAGTACGATGAAGCAATGAAGTAATTGGAAATAGGTGTTAACAAATTGTGTATGTTAAATGAGAGGAAAAATAATGGGTATGTTAATACATATATTAGGAAAGTTGTGGGGAACTATTCAAAGTGTATATTGTTTGTCATGCAAAACAAAGCCATATACAGGTGTTACCTTTAAAAGCAGAATCTCATTAAAGTGAACTTTTTTAACTTGACATGTCACTGGACCTCTTTTGCTGACAGTGTAAGTGGTAATACAGCTTTTTTAGCAAGTTGGTGGTGAGACTTACTGTCTATAAACATTCATTAGTAGCCTGAACCTAGACCATGTGCTTTTGGACAAAATAAAAGACATGGATGGTGAACTACTTTAAAACTTTCAGAGTTTTTTTCCCTTGCAAATGTTTTCAGCATTTGTTTTTGGGCTTGCCACCAGCTCTGAGCCTGAGAATCTTGTGAGTCTGCACAACCCATCTGTTCATTCTCTCTTTGATCCTTGGAACATGAAATGGAACAAGTTTTTCTGGCTGAATTAGTTCAAGGTAATCAGCCAGTGTATCGGATTATTCAGTGTCTGTCCCACTGCCTAGATGAGAAGACAGTTCATTCTGCAGGTTCCCAAAAAACCCCAGATACAGCAAAACATTGCATTCAGGGAAGAGCTGTGATTCTTTGTGTTCTTTGCTTTGCCTTATTAACATTTCCAGGAAAAAACTCTTGCAGTCCTTCACCTGTCCTCTGTTGCTCAGTGTCACTGGTTTAGTGTTCTTTTACATCTAATTCATACATGATGCAAAAAGAAGCAGGATGTGGAAGTGCACATTCTCATGTAAGCTCAAAGCAGGAGAGAAGACAGTGTTCAAAGTAATACATTATTGAGACTCTTGTCCTGAACTCCTTGAAGAGTTACAGACTGCTATGATCAGCTTCCCTTTGTTGCAGAAGACTGATCTCTGAAATGTACCATGAATATGAGGATAAGACTGTGGAGCACCAGTAAATATAGCTGCTTTGCTGACTGGGACAGAAGCAGCACCCCAGACCATCTAGTAACTTGGAAATGGAGCACTGTGCATTGCTTGGGGAAATTATTATGTCCACTGAATATGGAAAAGCGTTTTTTCCTGAGTTTGAAAACCACACCCACTCAAATATTCCTGTGCCAGCTGAAATACACAGCTGTACATCAGGAAAGATGAGCTCTCTCTCTGTCAGTTCTCTTACTGTAAGGGAGCCACATCCTGTTGTGCAGGTAGGCCAAGTTAACCAACTTAAATAAATGTCAGAGAAGAAGATTAGTTAACAAATACAGAGATGTAACTGAGGGATGAGTGGTTATTGAAAAAAAAAAAGAAAAGAGACGAAGTAAAATACTGCAGATCTAGATTTTGGCTCTAGTTAGTGCATGAGAGACTATTGTTGGAATTAAAATGTTCAGAAATGTGGCATCTTTGTGAGACCTGACTAGATATCTTATTTTTGTACAGCTTCTAGGTTTTTCAGAGCAGCTGTCTATGCTTAGCCAGCATAAACAGTAGGAGTAAGGCTTCATTAGGAGTTAAGGTTCTGTCTAGCTGTTCAGTTTTCATTGTTTCTTTTTATGCATGGACACAGTATGAAGTGCCATTATTTCTTCTTTGGTATTTCAGCTTATCGCAAAAGTAGTTTTCTTGTACACTGTTATCTTTGTAAGATTTCCATGAAGGATGCAGACATTCTATGGCCTGGTTTTCTACAGGTGCTGCTTATATCATGTATTTTAGATAATCTGTCTCTTGGCTGGAGAAACCTGGCAGGATTCCTCAGCTGTGGTGGGAGTTGTATGTTGTCAGTGCAATCTGAAGTATTTACTGCCTTATTCTTGAGATACTGACTTTAGAACTGCAGAGCTGCAGGCAGATTTCAGTCTCTTCCTTCTCTGTGAAAACTGGGTTAACTTTGTCTCCTTGTGCTCAGAGATCGAAAAGAGACTTGTACTGATGATGGAAAGTAAGTGTTTTTAAAGAACATTCTTCTCATCCTTATTCAGTAGCTTATTTTGATTTAAAAATACCTTGGTGTCATCACAGCCTGCTTGGAGTGGCCAGTGTTATCTATGATTATGCTACATGTAGCTGTCACCCTCTAGTGTCAGTATGTATTGCAACAGGGCCACCAACATTGATACAGGATCTAGAAACTATTGAATTAAGCTGGTAAGAAAGAAGGATGCTGGTGCACTTTGAGAAAGATAGATTTTAAAGGGCACAAAGACTTCTGCATGTTTCTTCTGGAAGGCTGTTGCATCAGTGATGAGTGACATTGTGAAAACAACCAGTAAAATTCCCAGGAGATGGTCAGGCCAAATGAAGAGGCATTACATGGAAACAAAAAAAATCAAAGCCTCGGGTCAGCAGTTTAAGTCTCCTACGCAGTAAACTCCCTGCCCCCGACTTCCCACCAGTTAATGTGTGGCTGGATAATTGTCAGAGCAACAAACTCTTTCAGAGACTCTTCACTGATTTATACAACCAGTATGTGAGGAGATTTGTTTAAGCTTAGAATGCTTACAGAATCAGAAACGTTTGAAATACACAAGTAATTGTTGTTGACATGAATAGCATGAATTAATTGGAGTCTCGTTGTTAATATACAAAATGAAATTCCTGCATTTGCACCTTTTTTTCCTTTTCTTTTTCAAGGAAGAAAGAGTATTCTCTCCTGATATGAAATGGAATTTGTCTGTTATTGTGCTATTCCATAAGCATAGGTCATAGTCTAATGCATAAATTAGCTCTAAAGCAACAAGTAGGAATAGGTGAATATATAACTATATAACAGAATCCCAGAATCCCAGAATGACTGACTGGGTAAGGTTGAAAGGTCATCTAGTCCAACCTCCCTGCTCAAGCAGAGCACAATATTCAGGACTGTGTCCAAGATGGCTGTATAATTGGTGGGTGAAAAGATAAATAAGATCTTGGAAATATCCATGAAATTATTAGTTTACAATCTTTATTTTAAATTTTTCATTTTATTAAAATACTTATTTTCGAAACCCAGGAGTGGCTTTCTAGAGAGGCTTGTGAACACTGGGTACTGCAAATATTCAGTATAGGTTTTCATATCACAGTATGGGAGTATGACATTGAAAAAACCCAAACAAGATATACCCAGAGAAGAATTGCTGCATATTTTGTTGATGAACAATTTTTAACATGCCTTGTATTACTAATTGCATTATATGGCATCCCTATGTTATTAAATGCATGTAGGACTGGGTGAAAGTGTTGGTTATTAACAGCTGTTATTTCAAGAAAAGTAAAGTACTTATTAAGGTGTCAGTAACAGTGGCATTTAGAGAAAACTAGTATTAAAAGTAGGATTGATAGTGATAAGTAAGGTGCATCTTAAAAGACATCTGTAGTTCTTAATATGACATTTTTTCATTTTGTTAACTGCCGGCTTCTGTATTTCTTTTGGTCGGAGTTCTTATTAAAGAGATGGGACTATCACAGTTATTCACGATTTATTACTTAAAATAATAAACAAGGTATCAGTCTCAGAGGCCGTGAGGTTCAGCAACAAGTCTCCATAACAAGAGATAGTCACGAGTTTCAAGGTTACATGGCAATTTATAACTTTTTGGTCCAATAAGCAATTAACACGAAACTTTGTTTTGACTTGATAACCTATCACCTTTGGTGTCTTTTACTGCAATGCGTCTATTTTCAACCAATTATCTGCTGGGTCACGTACACCCATATACTTCTATTATAACATCTAAATTCTTAACTTAAACTATAAAATCACATTACTGTACTTAAAACCCTCCACCTTATTACCCAATACATTCTCTTATTTATAGCTATAGAAACATAGGTTTGTGATTATCTTGCTTAGGGTCTATATGTCTTGTCATCACATTAACCTGAGTTCTTTCCAGGGCTGTAAATCAAATCCATTATTGCCTGCAGAGTTTTTTACTCCTCTGTTCCCCACAGTTAACTAGTATTTAAATTCAGCTAAAGAGTGCATGAAGAAATTGTAATTATTATTTTTTGACTTGCAAGAGGAGATATTCTGAGGTACTTTGAAATAATAACTATTAATTATGTTTTAGAATGAATGGATTTATGTAAAACTTAAATTTACTTCCATAAATGGGCATTATTTTTAGTAGGAATTATTTTAGCATCATGGAATTTACCTGAACTTTATGGGCTGAGGTGGTGTACTGAACAGACCAAGATGTTTCAGGTGAACCAAACTGCTTTCTTAATTTTATTCCGAGTGACAATTAAACAGGGTAACTTCTTTCTGTTGCATCTTAGCAAATGAAAGAGAGTGTGATATTCACAGTAATGAATGTACTGTAACTACATTTTGGCATCCCTACCAGAATGCAATTCCTCATTCCATTCACGGTGAGCAAGAATTGATTGTTAAGGAGGGTGCTTTTAGACCTGACTGAGACACAGCAATTCAGATAAATTAAAACGGCTCAGAGTTGTCAAAACTTTTGTGTGAACTCTGGCTACATTAAACCTTTTGTACTTCACTGTGATGCAATATTTTTAATCTCAAGAGATTTGGTGTAACTAGTGACTTCTAGTCTTACACAAATACTGGTATCCCACATTTGACTCTTAGCTGGCAGATTTACTCTAGTTTTGTGTCTACCTTGAAGTTTTCATAGGAGTGCTGTATTCTCTTCTGCAGAGGTCAGTGGACCTGTCATAATTTGTTTGCCAAGAGGGTGAGGAAAACCTGGAAGAGGGTTCCTAGAGAGGTGGTTGATGCCCTGAGTTGATAAGTGTTTAAAGGCGAGTTGGACAAGACCCTTAATGACATGCTTGACTTTTGGTCAGTCCTGAATTGGTCAAGAGTTAGACCCAATGATCACTGTAGGTCCATTCCAGAAACAGTATATTCTATTCTATTCTACTCTAAGGAGAAGTAAAAATAGATGTTTATTTCATTTGCAAGTCAACATTGTCTTTTGTCAGTCCCTCTAATACACGGCTGCTGCAGCTTTATTTTTAAAGAAACTCTAGGGCTCTCCAAAAGTCAGCTGTAGCTCACTTTCCATAAAGACAAAGTATGAAAGTTCTGATTCAGCAAATCCCATTGCTTCTAAGCATATAGATTTCAAGTTTCATTAGAGCAGTTTGGGTGAATTGAATTTTAGGCTCAAGTGGGTACAACTTCTTACACAGTCTTAAAAGGTCTTCTATGCCGTGCATTATTTTGCAGCTGGAGTCAGATACACTTAATCTTCACAAACACATTTTAAAAGTGCAGCCATCATGTTAATGTGGTTCTGAGGAGTATATTTTAATTTGACAAGTTGAATAAACTAATATATTTTGTAGTTACTGGCTTGTTTTCAGCGACATTCTTTAACAAAATAGGGATTGATGCCTCCTGAAGGATACAGTTTACCCTCTGACAAAGTCCACATCAGAAAAATTCTGTTGATCCTTCCTCTCCATCTAAAAGAGATACCATGAGGTTTGTAACCAGATTGTATAATCAAGTAGATGAGGAAGTCCATACACTGTTGCTGTTGTCCAATAAATGCCTTTGGCAGCTGGGGAATCTTGGAGAAGCATGAAAATCTGAGGAAGACTGTGACCAGGTCATCGTTACCTTTTAGGAATTGTGTTAAACAAATGACAGTTTTAAACTTCTTTTTCTCTGTTTAAATAGCTGAATTTATCTGACATTACGTATATCGCTGTTTATCATATAGTGCTGCTCCGAGACAATATGTGTGCAGTGCTATTAATACTAATATGAGCAATTTATGAGCATGCAAAACAAATTATAGTCATCAGGTCAATGTGTTAAGCTGGACCAATTCAGTTGTAATATAAGGAGGTAGAATTTCTTAAGAGAGAACTATATGAAGTAATATATGAAGTATATTAACTTACTTCAACAAACCACATAATTTTATGCACTATATCTGTGAATAGTGTATGTTTGATTTGCTCAATGGGGAAACAAATTTTTTTTGTATTTTTATGCAGATAAAACTGTAGTTTGTAAATGAGCAAGACAAATGTCTTGGCTCTTTAGATCAAGGAGGACTTTGATTGGAAGTAGTAAGAAAGCTGCAAGAAGATTTCCAGGTTTTGATTGACAAGGCAAAGATGATGTTCTCTTTCCTTCTACACCCACCCACATCCAAACTGAAAAAACTCAGCACAACAGAGCACTATTTAAAAAACTAGATGCACAAAAATATGGTTTGGGTTTTTTTATCTTCCTCCCCTAACAATATTACAAGAAAGGAATGCAGCCAGTGCCAGACGATTGTTCATTAAATATGGAAGAAAAAGATCAAATCTTTAACAAATACCCAAGCAACATAATTAATACCCGAGTAACATAATCATTCTGACAGAGAGGAGGAAGACTGAGCTGACAAAACCAGTTAATTTGTATGAGCGACTGTGTGGTATTTAATTGCTCTTTTTTGTTTTGGTAATAAGTTTAATTGCATTTTTTTTTGTAGTGAAAACCGTTATTTTACTTCATTCTCATGTAAAATAATTGCTATGATGATCCAGTTTTCATATTATACTATGTAAAATCTATGATTTTTTTTCAATCATTAGCATTACTTGTCCTATGCAACTCTGCCTACCATGATAAAATAACTTCCTTAGCTCTTTGTAGATGAAGCTGATGTAAAATCTCATCTACACAGATCAGATTCTAAGACCACAAATCTCATGGACTTTTCAAATTTTTCATGACAGCTTGGCAAAGCAGAAATTTTCTGTAGAAAGTAGCAGAGTTCTGAGCTTCACGATAAACACTCATAGGAAGCAGATTAACAATATTATTAATTTACTTGTATATGTAAGCCCTATTTGGTCTCAGGGCTATTGCCCTTGTTCTCAGAGTTGTGTTATGTAATAGCTTATTGCAGTATGTGTTCCCTGATGTGGTGCTTATCACCTTTGGGGGCTGGGCTGAATTTATAATTTTGTTGTACTTTGTATTACTGGCTTGTGACGTGATAGAATTGCTGGTCATGAGCTTAATCCTGTCTGCCTGCTTGGCACTGCATCACCTCTGAACCTCGGGAGCCATCTAGTGGGAACTATTAATAATCACACCTGTATTCTCCCACATCTTCCCCTTCTCTAGGCTAATTACAGTGGCATTTGGGAATTTTGAAAAATTTGAATACTCTTGGGATGTTGAAACCAGCCTGGTCCTCTTGCTAGGAACTGTGAGTGTGGTTCAGGTCTTGTTTAGAGGTGGGGTTTTGGTTTTATCTTTTGGGTGGGGTTTTGTTGTTGTTGTTGTTGTTGTTTTTTTTTTTTTTAATTTGATTTGGGTTTTTTTTTCTCCTTTGTTTTCTTTTTACTTTATTCCAATTAATAAACTGTTCTTATCTCAACCCAAGGGTTTTACAATTCTCTTTCTCATCCCCCTGGGGAGGGGGGAGTGAGAGAGCAACTATGTGGGACTTAGTTGCCATCTGCATTTAAACCACAACACAAGGTTAGACAGACTGCTGAAGCTGGATAGTTGTTCATACAGAAATGCCTGGATAAGAATGTAAGGGCTCCTAGACAGATAAATACTGAAAGTCTAGACTCCAGGTCATGTCTCACCAGAGGAGAGGGAGAGAATCTTCTCCCTTGCCCTGCTGGTCTTGCTGCTTTTGATGGAACCTGGGATAGAGATGGCTTTCTGGGCTGTGAGTGCATCTTGCTGGCTCATCTCCAGCAGCACTCCAAGTTCTTCCCTTCAGGGCTGCTCTCAGTCCTCTCATGCCTCAGCCTGTGTTGATAACAGGGAGTTGCCCCAGGTGCCACACCTCACATTTGGTCTTGTTCAAGCTCATAAGCCCACTTCCAAGCTTTTCCAGGTCCTTCTGTATGGCATCTCATCCCTTGCACATGTCAACTCTAACACTCAGCTTGATGTCATCTGCAGATTTGCTGAGGGTGCTCTGGTTGCCACTAGGTCACTGACTGAGACAGTCCTTGTCTCAATATGGACCCCTGAGGGACACCACTTGTCACTGATCTCCATTCAGCTGTTGACCAATACTTTCTGGATACAGCTGTCCAGCCAATTCCTTATCCACCAAACAGTCCATGCATCAAATCCATCTCTCTCCAATTTAAAGAAAAGGATTTTGTCGGGGACCGTGTCAAAGGCCTTACAGAAGTCCTGACATATGACAGTCACAGCCCTTCCCTTTTCCACTGATGTAGTCACTCCATCATAGGTTGACCTAGGTCTTGACTAGGTTGGACAGGCAGGACTTGCCCTTGGTAAAGCTTTGCTGGTTGTCCCAAATCAGCTCCCTGTTCTCCACGTGCCTTAGCATGGCTTCTAGGAGGACCTGTTCCAGGATCTTCCCAGGGACAGAGGTGAGGCTGACAGGCCAGTAGTTCCCAGGGTTGTCCTCTCTACCCTTTTTAAAGATGGGTGCAGTGTTTTCCCTTTTCCTGAGATATCACCTGACTGGCATGAATTTTCAAGTATTATGGAGAGTGGCTTGGCAACTACATCAGCCAATTCCCTCAGGACTCTGGGATTCATCTCATTTTGTTCGATTCTTGGGGACATTTGTTTGATTCTTATGGACATTCAGGTTCCTCAGATGGTCGCAAGCCCAATCTTCTTTTACAGTGGGAGGGACTTTGCTCCCCCAATCCCTGCCTTGAGAGGTGTGGGAAGAGAGATTTGTCAGTGGGGACTGAGGCAAAACAACTGGACCTCAGCCCTCTCCTAGTCTGTTATTACCAGTTTCCCAGCTGTGTTCATCAGAGGAGTACACTTTCTTTGACCTCTCTTTTTTGGCTGAAATACCTATGGAAGCTCTTCTTATTGTTCTTACCCTTGCCAAGTTCAGCTCCAGCCAAGCCTTGGCCTTTCTGACCCCATCCCTACACAACCAGGCAGCATTCCTATTGCTGTATTCTAATAAAAATCTCGGACAATAGTAGAGTAGTTTATCTTGGAACTTTTGGACCACTAGTCCAAATATACCAGGTAAGCAGATAAAGAGGTCCAAATGTACTAGGTAAATAGATAAAAAATTGTGTATATACCTTAATGGCTAGATTATTGCATTCTGAAAGGCAAAAAAACTAAACTGACAAAAGTTTCAATCAGTTTGTACATTTTTCTTGTCATACAGGGATCAGTTATATATGGCCATTTTCAGCATTTATAGAATTGCACAAAATACTGTAATACCCACAACATCATCGTCTGATACACATGAACTGGAGTTACAAAAGAGGAGAATACTTAATACCTTGTCATGTTCTATCTGTTTCACCTTGCATGTTTTTTTACCACTCATCTATTTGAAGGCAAAATTAAAACAATACAAACCAAAAGTCTGCAAATATAAAAATCTTCCTCAGAATGACACAATAAAGATGTCCCTTCTCTGTAATTTAAAGCATATTTGGGATATTTCTTTTGCTTTTGATAAAATATTCAAATATTCCATGATGAGTTTACTCGAAAAGAAAAAGAAATTGAATCTTTCAAATGTGGCGTGAATTTTTCACAGCAAAACAGATGTGGAATTATCTGGAAAAACAGGGTCAGCACAGCTTGAAGGAAGTCTCCATCCCATTGTCTGCTTAGCAAAACACATGAGAGGTAAGGGAGGTGTCCATCATTGCCTCCCCTGGGAGGAAGTGCCAGATTGAAACAAAGAAACATCATCTCTGCTTCTGTGATAGCTGGGTGACAGAGGCTTTTCTCCTAGCCTGGGTAGATTTTGTATGTTTTCACATTCAGTATCACAATGGAACCATCATTTCTCAAATGAAAGGAAAGAAAAGATCATCTGTTGCTCAAAGCAAGAGCAGTAAGATGCTTGCCTGGGAAGTTATGAGAGAGTTTTAATGGTGCTCTGTTTTGTTCAGCTTATCTTGTAATCAGCCTTTAGTCTCCTATCACAAGCAAGTGTCCTGGTCACCAAGACTCTGAGCTCTTCTAGAGAATCTTGTCTTTTCCACTGCAGCAACTGTATCAGCTATTCCTGGCTGATAGGAAGGGCAAAACAGAGGGATATCGTTGTAGCTCGATGACTGTAGTGCCTCAGTCTTTCCTTATGGCTGTAGTTTTTAGGAGAAGCTCTATGTGCTAACTCTGGGAAATCATGCCCATTGATATCAGCATGTGAATCCCCAGCATAGCACCTTTCACAGAAAAAAAGTGGAATACAGATCATGTTATGTCTGAGTGCTTTTTTGTATGGCATAAAAAAGATACAGCAATATTCTCATGTATGTGTGTTGCATACAGGTAAAACCTTATAAAATGAAGGCCTTGTTGCCTTTGTAAAATCATGGCTCAGGCCTGTTACTTTTGCTGGAGAAGGACCGTGGGAAAGAGGCATAGCTGAATTAGAGGTAGAAAAACATGCTGCGTGATTATTGTGTGTTCACCCAGTGATGTGTGGTGATTGGTTGAATTAAGCTTGTTGTGCTTTAAAACTATGTAAACAGCTAAGAAACTATAAAAGACACTGTGTGGTATTAAAGATAAGCTCTTTGCCTGAAGTTGTTGGTGTGACTTGTGAATGTCGCGTCCGTCTCAACTGCGACACATGTGTGCTGCACTGATCTTACTGTTCCTGCTGGGGAGCAGTCTGTATTTACTTGAGTTATCTTTGATATAAATACGAGGGCTTAAAAGCCCCCTGACAAAAGATCTCACAGATGATTACTGCAGACTCACAGTGTAGCTCTAAAATAGAAAGCAGCATGTGACTCTTCACTCTGGCTTCCCAGGCTTCCGCTAGCAGCAAACAGCAGCTGCAGATAAAAATAGAACATCATAAGCAACCAGGATCTTTAGTTAAATATAGAAGTCACTCTCCATGACAGTAAGGAGTCCAGGACAACAATGAAGTCTCTCCGATTCATCAGTGCCGAAGCATTCGTGTCAAATGCAGAGTTTGCCAGGAGGAATCTCGGTGCTGTTGCCCATGATCTTTTTCCTCTTCTTTTTAAAGCCAGCTATTTACTGGAGCAAGGGGAAGTGATTCACGACTTGGTAGAGAACTGGCCACTTTTTGACTTTAACATGGGAAAACTTTTGGGAGCTACTCTGGACTGCCAGGAAGACCTGAGCCATAGAACATGCTCAGTGTGTTTGGAAAGCTGTCTGACAGGGCTGAGAGACTATGTGCTGAATCAGTCTTCTCCCTACATGAAGAAGTTGAAAGTGGTCGACCTGACGGGTATAAAAGATGTTGAAGTTCAGTTCTGTAAGTGCAAGAAGACAATGGGCAGGTGGGCCAGGACGCAGCTGCTCTCTAAGCTTTGTTCAGAACTGCTGGTTTACCTGCAACAAGCACAGTGCAATCCAGGTACCTTTGAAATCAGTATCAATGTACTAATTGACTTGTTTGTTACAGAGCGTAACTATGAG
This sequence comes from Rhagologus leucostigma, assembly GCA_013397725.1. Classification (NCBI taxonomy): domain Eukaryota; kingdom Metazoa; phylum Chordata; class Aves; order Passeriformes; genus Rhagologus; species Rhagologus leucostigma. The sequence goes on from VZTD01000670.1 coordinate 171,526, forward strand.
CTGGTCGTGCAGGCCCTGTTGAAGAAATGCAGTTGTCCACTGAAAATTTGCTGTGTGGCATTCAGATCTGACAACCTGACCTTGCAGAAATTCTTCTATATCATAAAGCTCACTGATCCCTCCTTGTTGCGCAAACTGGAAATAGTTCATAATGTTCACTTGGAAATGGAACACTTGGAAATACTCTTCAACAGTATCCACTTCCCTCTACTGATGTCCTTGACCTTGCCAGCACGAACATTTAATGTGCGGAGGTTCACAGCTACAGATGAACAGATGCTTTCTAACATTGGAGAAAAGATGGGTGAAATGACACAGCTCGCTGAGCTGAGTATGTCATTTTCTATACTCACTGGAAGAATACAGAAACTTCTCAGGTAATTTGGTCATCCTGCTTTCACTCACACTGTAAAAAAGAGCACTTTGTGCCAGCAGCAAGCTGGGAATCTGAGAGTAAGGGAAGTGAGTGTATCTCAGGATGTGTGTGGGAAGGGGCAGCAGGAAGCTAGGAAAGATTATTTGTTGGGGAGAATTGGCAGCCAATGTATACCTGATACACTTGGAAAAACTGACTGTTTTGATTAGTCTTCCAGAGTCCATCTGGTGAGAATATACTTTCAGCTACAACATAAGAGAGTGGTACACCCAGACGTTTTTTTCTTTGAGCTTATGTATTAATCAGCTTGCATTGGCCTTTGGTGCAAGTCCTGAGTCATATTCCAAGTATTTTTTAGAGTATCTAGTGAATTTTTGTCCTCTAAAGAACAGTCAGTTAATACACTTTTCCACAGATACTGTATTTTAAGGAGGGCAGGGGAATAGTAGATTTTGATTTGAGATTTTGATTTCAGTTGTTTGTTGTGTCTCTTGATGTCAAGACAAGAGAGATCTGATGTTTTTCTGTATTTACTGCAAATTAAACTGATACATGAATATTCATTATGAATTCCTGTGGGAAATTGGCAATTTGCAAAAAGCTAGCAAACTACCAGTGAGCAGTATTGATATTGGAACAGGAAATAAGTTAATTGTAAGCTTTGCAGAGCATCTAAAAAAAAAAAAAGGGCAGATAAAAGTTTCATCCAGACAAATCACCTTGGTCTAAAATTCTTCCTGTACAAGAAGCCATTTTATATACTGCTTATGTTGATTGATGCAATTGAAATGAATTGCGACTTTCTAAGCTTGATCCAGCTGAGCCCTGTGGCAGAAGTCTCACTAAGATGCAGTAAGTATGAAAGTGATCACCTTTCAGATCAGCACATCTGAGTATAATCTCAGTTACACTTCTTCCAACCTTCTTCATCAAAAGGTCTCTTTGCAACTCCAGAACACTACAAAGTGTAAACCTCTTGGGCATTTAAAATGTAGCAGAAAAAAACCAACTAGAAACAAAAGCAGATATCCTGTCGGAATACTGATTGGCTTTCATATTGGAATTAATCCTTCCTTAATGGAAATTATCGAAATCTCTGGAATTATAGCAGCTTTCTACAAGAAGCAGCTACCAATGCTCTTACGGTAGTAGTGATCTGCTATTAATTCAGCAAGTTACAGACACTTGACAACATATAACTGGTTACAAAATAGATATATAGAATGTTAACATATTAAACCCCATTAAAATAGCACAGTGGAGTCATGTAAAGAAGGAGATAATTAATGGTACTAATTTCAGGAGGAAAATATACTTGTTATTGTTGGCACATGCTTCTGTTTCTTAAGAGAGGTTAGAAAAAATAATGTGGTAGATGACTGCATTCATAATGTGGGCTAGATGCATTAAATTTTGTAAATGTAGCTTTTCAACATTTTGTACCATAAAACTTTTTTTCTCTTTAATTCTGCAGCCCACTAAAAACTCCTCTGAAGATGCTGGATGTTTCTAACTGCTCCTTGAACCATGCTGATATGGCCTATTTAGCCAATAGCTTCCATGCCAATCACTTGGAAGCCCTGGACCTGAGTGGTCATGATATACCTGAGCTTTACCCATCAACATTCTTTAAGCTCCTCAGCCATTGCTCTTCAGTGCTCAGGAGTCTTACCCTGGAGGACTGTAATATCCAAGACACTCATGTCAACATGTTGATTTTAGGTTTAAGCCCTTGTCAGAAACTACAGGAGCTTAAGTTTATTGGAAACCCACTGTCATCCCAAGCACTTAGACACTTTTTCACATTTCTCTGTGAACTGCCAATGCTGAAAAATGTGGAGTTCCCAGTTCCAAGGGACTGCTACCCTATTGGCATCACCTACCCCATTGATGATGCCAGTCTTTGCAGATTTGATCACCAAAAATATGAAAGGGTAGCAGAGGAGCTTAACCTCATTTTACTCCAAGCAAATAGAGAGGATGTGAAGGCTTCAACACCACTCTTTGGGAGTTACGATGCCGCTGTTCAGGAGACAAACAATGAACTAGGAGCTTACTTGATCAAGTCCTTCAAAGAGACTTTAGAGAAGTTCACTACTTCATTTAACAAAATGAGCTAAAGTTGTAAAATTGTAAAGTAGTGATGAGATGATCTGCCAAATCAGAACTTAATTTAGTCTTTTCTAGAACTGCATCTTCAGTCATCAGTTGTGAATTTTCTTTAATATATCAGCTGAATTTACTATTGTTTGAATAGCCTCTAATCACCTGAGGTATTGTAACTTATGCTCTATCTATTGCATACACCTTACACAAGCTCACAAAAGATGAGAGGACACTGAATAGCTCATTATTTTATACAAATGCACTTTTTCTCAGTAAATCAAATAGGTGTTTAAGCTTGGCTGATTTCTTATACAGGTTCCCTTAGATTTCTCAGCTGGTCTTGTAGCCCTGCAGAAAAAACAGGTAAGTCCTTTCCCAAGTCCAGCAGGATGTTCCAAAGATTGTGCACATATCCTCACGTGTGGCTCCCTAAACTAATTTTTTTTTTCTGCTCATGACCTGAATTCACCAATCTGTGTTTTACCCAGTAGAGTCCCAATAATGGGGGATGTGTAACAGCCTCCATGTCCCTGTGTCTCTTTCTTCTGCAGAGGCAAGTGCAATAAATAGAATTTGTCTTATACATTGTCCTTGGTGAGGAGTAAAATTCCATACTGAGGAGGCAGCAAACCAAACGGTTGGCTGACAGCAGGGGATCTCACCCCACTTACCCCAAAAAGCAGACTATGGGGACTCTGCTGATCTCCTTGCAAAGTGTATTTTAGAAAGGCAGACCAGGACAGTGCTGCACAGCCATGCTTGTCATGTCAGCTGCTCAGTGCTTCAAGCCACTCCCTTCCTGGAATCAGCTTCTTGGCTGGTAGAATGTACCCTGCTCCTTTCAGCTGTTTTAAAGAAAGTCTAGGACTGTGGTAATACTGAAAAAAAGACTAGTGTTGAAAAGACATGCAAAAAAAATTAATCCAGTGCCAATTTAAAAAATGTGGAAAAGGGACAAGGCTGGTTGCTGAGTAACTAGAAGTTCATCTGTGTAAAACTCTGCCAGCCTTTTGTCAGGACTGTGTGTTCTCTACAGACTTGCAAGAGTATCAGGGAAAATCTCATTTATTTGTCAGGCTTCAGTGCAAGGAAAGTATTAGAGTGACAGAGTAAATAGAATTGCAGACTACACACACGCAGTGTTGGAGGACAGATAAAGGGGCCAACTGGATGTCAGGACATTAAGGGCCACAAGACACACATCTGGGGAGAGTACTATAATGGGGCAGGAAGCCCTGAGTGGTAAATGAGTGCTATAGTCTACTCAGCTTCTCCCTTGTAAAACTAAAGACTTGGTTAGCTTCTAGGTAATTAAAAAAAAAAAAAAAAAGCTCACGTTAATGCACAGTATTCTGCCATTAAATACACTTTAACAGTTCATGAAAATTTGATCAAACAGGAATGAAAGTGAATGTTGTAGCAGGTTGTTGTAGCTGAGGTGTCACTGTAGTACTGAAGATCATTATTAAGATAACCAGGGCAGTTTATTTCAAATAATACTGGACCTCATCATCTGAGGGTAAGGAAAAAACTTTCTTCATTTACGCAATACTGGTTTGTCAAGCTTTCTGTTTATCCACAGTAAGAATATGCAAGCAACTCTTGAACCTAATTTATTTTAAAAAATACCAAAACAAAACAAAAATTAATGGACCGAGTACTAAGCAGAGCTTACAGGTTCCACAGCATGCATTTAAGTGTTTTTTTTTCATGTCAATTTATGTTCTAACGTTTTATTGATAAAACATATGATGGTAAAATTGAATGATCATTACCCGTTTATGTTTACAGAGCACTTAAAAAATAAAAAGGTAATCTAAGTTGCTAAGCTAAGGAGTTGTGAATAGGAAATGATAGAATTTGATTCCATATGACCATGCTTATATTCGGACAGAATTCCACATGCTCCTTTGTCCTTGCCTCTACTCTACCTTTGCTTCCCTCTGACCTTGCCATTCTTTCCATCCCAGACTTGACCCATGAGTTCTCAGCCAGATATAAGTTACTTGAATTTTGCTATGCCACTACCCCTTTGGGATGAGTAGTGGCACTTTTGCTGGGAGAGGACACTGTACTGTAGCTGCAAATATGTAGTGATTCTTCCCCCTTCCAATCTAACAGGTTGTACCTGGAGGTGAAAGCTGGCCATATTGGAACATACTGTGCTACAACAGCCAATCCTTGCCTTTTTCAGTACACACAAAATAGACAGCTCTTATTTCAGAATAATTAGATGCTTTATAAAGTCTGCTATCTAGGCAGCTCTCCTCTGCTTTCTTCTTGCCATGGTTCACTCCTTTATTTTATTTTCTCCTGTTTCTGCACCCCACACACTCCTGCCTATCTTCCATTTGCAGTCTGTTGGGGGTTTTAGGAGTTCTTTTTTTTCGTTCCTTTCTTTCCCTCTTAAAGAATTTTTTCCCCATGCTAAGGGACAATTGCTGGATGCTTCAGAAAGACAAAACACCTGGCCATGGGAGGGGGAGGCCAGCTGTCCTCTTTCACTTTTTTTTTCTTCTCTGGTGGGGGAGGAAAATGCCGCGAGATTTTGAACTGAGACAAGAGGTTGCGTACAGTGCCTAGGCTCTTCTTTCTTCCGGCGTTCGGAGGGGAAGGAGAGGCTGCAGCCGCTCTAGGGAGAACTCACCGTCACTGCGGGGTCCTGCCTTCTGCTGCCTTCCTTTCTACCGTGAGTGGAGTTTGCTCGCTGGAGCGGCCGTTTGCACAGGGACCCTTTTCACCATCTGCTTGGGTGCCTCAGGGTGGCCCGGGACCCCAAGCCCGCCTTCCCCTGCTCTACCGGGAGGCAGCTGCCCTGCCTCCGCCGCTCCTACCCTTCCTCTGCTGCTGCTTTGAGGCTTCGCTGCACTGTGGCACTGCCAGCGCCGCACCCCCTGCCTGCCCAGACGTCCCGGAGTTCCCGCTGCGGCTCCGGAGCTGGATACATCTCGTCTACCGCCCGAGATTTTGTGTTCGTCCCTGCTGTTCCAGCCTGCTGTTCCCGGGGGTCCTGCTGAGGCACCGGGATCAGTTGCCCAGGGGTTTGTGAAGCCTTTCTTCCATCCTTTCCCGGCTCTGGCACGTCCGCCATTGCCACGTGGCCCCCGAGCTCGCTGCGGAGCGCCCCCTGCCGGCGCGGGGGAACCATCGCACCCGCCCCGCTCACCGGGAGCCGCCAGCGCCCCTGCCGGCCGTGACCGGAACTGCACCCAAGGGGAAAGGGCCCGACGGCCGAGAAGGCTGCACTGGGTTCTGGTTCTGTTTGTTGTTACTGCCATAGTTATTGTTGTTTTGTTTGCCTTGCTATATATATCTATCTATATATCTATATATATAAGTAAAGAACTGTTATTCCTGTTCCTCATGTTTTTGCCTGAAAGCCCCTTAATTTCAAAATTATAGGAATTTGGAGGGAAGGGGGTTACATTTTCCATTCCAAGGGAGGCTCCTGCCTTCCTTAGAAGACACCTGTCTTTCAAACCTAGACACAGTCTCATGTCTATATACTGGCAGAAGTACGTAGAGGACATAGCTTTTGTTTTGGTGCAGACTATGACTATTTTAGAGCTTTAGCTCTCAGATATCCCACCTTTTTTCTCTTTAGTTGTTTTCTTAATTATGGTTGTTATTGTTGGTTTTAAATACAGGTCAAGCTTTAGCATTTTGGTGTTTGCCTGACTTACTGCAACAAGGATTTGTGCCCTCTCTTAGAAGGGTTCCTGCATCTCTTCTGCCTCAGCAGCGTCATTATGTTTGGACGTGCTCTTTCTTCCTTTTTCCATGTGTGTGTGACTTGGAATGCAGCTATTAGAGAAGAGAAGAAGGCTACAATGACCTAACCATATAAAGTTACCTTATACTTTGCAAGTACAGACAGATACTGATTGAATCCTGTTTGGTGTTCCCTTTTCTTCCTTATGGGGCTATTGTCAGCTTCACTGGATTCAGACCAGAGTGGATCTAAGTCCATTTGCACAGTCTATCTAGAAAGTTGTCCAAAGTCTTAACTACATACCACCTTGAGGTGGAGACAGTCTTCTAAGCTGCAGTTAAGGCTGCCCAGACAGAGAGAGGACAGGAGTTACCACAACACTGAAACCACACAGCTGTCAATGGAGTGAAGATGTCTGATGTGTTGTGAATGGAGTTGTATTCAATGCCCTGCTGCCACATCTGCTCATGATGTTCCTTTAAGTGTCTGAAGAAGAATACTCAAAGTCCCTTGAGGTTTATTTGTGAAAGACACAGAAGAGATGCATGTAGAAAAAAAACCCTGAAAAACAAAACCAGGGTAAAACCAAAACCATTCTCACCATATTCAAACAAATGTTCTAAACACAAAGTGCAATAATGAGTATCACAGAGACACTAAAGTCTGAATTTTTAGTTCCAATAAAAAGAAAGGGACTGTTAAATTTGTATATTATTCACCAAGCTTTATTCAGTATCATGTTTTATTCACCATATTTTATTTTTTTATTCATTAGCATATTTTCATTTCAATAACTTGGACATATTTTATTCACCAGCAGTCGCTTGCAAATCTTTCTCTCTTGCAGGGTAAGAACTGCCAGAAGAGCTTTCTACTGTTAAAATTGCTAAGCTCCCCTATTCAGTAAGTGTACTGAGTTCAGTGAAATACCTAGTACATAGGAAATAATTACTCTCCTTTGACAAACTTCATGAAACTGAAGAACAGGTAAGAAATCTCTATAAATGACCTTTGCCACATCTGATCTCTTCATAATTTAAGTCATACTATGTTTTGGCCACACACAGAGCAGTTGAAAAAAGCAACAGGAAAAAAGATGATAGTAAGATTTTTGCTGTGGAAGAAGCAGCACAGCAGCTATATACTTGGAGACAGCTACCTGAACAACATAAAAGCCTATCAATAGAAAAAGGCAATTAAACACTACTGTTGCAAGAAAGGTGTCGTATATGAAACTGAAACAAGCTTCCCAGTACTTAAAAGACCACACCTTTTAAATTAATGTTCTTAAAATTTATGGACTACAGGTCAATTCTTCTGAACAAGTATAAACTTTGCTTACAAAGCTCCTCTTTCTCTCCTTAAAATATGCATCAGTCAACAACAGAGCAGGACTGTATGAATTACCTTGCAAAGAAACAAGGGAAGGAACATTGCACCTGCTGCTTCTCTCCATACTGCCTTCAAGTAAAAGTACCCTGTGTGAAAATTACTGTGTGTAGGATAGTCGTTTATGAGGGAAATTTAACACCTGTTTCAATGAGTGTGTGGCCAGATACTCAAAGCTGCCTGTGGTTAATCCTAAAAGCAGCAACTCTAAGTATTATTTTGTAGAGGTTTTTTTGATTGTCTTATACCTAGACAAAGAAGCTTTACTGCTGAAGAAAACATGTTGACCGTGACTGATGATTGCATTATTTTTTAGAAGTCTCTCAATAGCACCCAGCCTGACCTTCTCTATCAGTCTTCCAGGTACTGAGGTTAAAGATAGTTTGCTGTCTAATGTACAAGTGCATTGATACTGCTTAATTTTACCCAAGAAATTTTTACAAAATAATACTAAAGATAGTTTCAATCTGAAGTAGAATATGCAGACTTTATGCAACATAGGATCACAGGATTTTAAGGGGAGCACCACTTGTCTGTCCAGAGCAAAGATGAATTATTTCTCTCTGTGGAAGATGAGCAAATCTCCACCTTGTTCTCAACTTTAAAGTATTTTGAATTCCAGAACTGAGAATATTCACACATCTAAAGGCACATATCTGTTCTGGGAATTCATAATGAAAAGAAGATGGTGGTAATTTTTTTTCTTACTTCTCAATTTTTCAGTCAGAAGTGCTTTTTTTCTCGGATTGCCTCTGCTTTCAGCTGTGGGAAATCATGCACTGAGCTGCTGACTCTTGCTTTTCCATGCTCTTCTTCACTGGGCTGAAGGCTTCTCTTAGCCTGAGATCCACCATACAGCATTGGTTTTACTTGTTAGAGTTTTGTTTGCTGTAGAAGGTTTTGCAGACTGAAAGACAACCTTGGTTATACTTCTCATTATTTTACTTTTTGAGTACCAGCTAACCTGCTCCTAATGAAGCAGAACTATAAGCTTCATTAATGCTTAATAAAAGTTGTATTTCTTTTTTGTTTGTTTGTTTCTTTTTGTTTTCTGCAGTGGTTTGATATTTTGGCTCTCTTGCCCATTGCAAGCTTGAAATGGAAGTGAGCTCTGATATTCCTTGGCTCCATTTCCCCAGAGGTTCTTCCTTGTGCAAAAGAGCCTGTGCTTGGAAGGGCTCCAGACTTGCTGCACTGTTCACTGCTGCTGCTTCCCAGCTCTCCTTGTGTTCAATACAAGTGCAGGGCAAGCACTAGAGTGCTTTTCATGCACCTCTGGCCAAGATACACAATGGCAGAGCACATTTTGAAAGGCAAGAAGTGTGTTTGTCATTGATACATGACCTGCTTTGAAAAACGCCCCATGGCACCACACACTTCTTTTGTGTGTGGTCGGTGTCAATCCTTACTCATTCTTTTAAATTCTCATTCTCTTTCATAAATCAGCATAAAGTCCTGTTTCCAATTGGAACCTTTTGTGTCTTTCAAAGTGCTTTTGGAGCTGTTTTCTGCATAATTTTGATGTTTTGGTATGATGTATAGAGAGGCAGCTGCTCACCAGTGCAACATGTACATTGAAGCACACTGATGTGCCCTAATCACAGCTGACTGCTGCATGAAGTTCTTTAAATATTTAAGTCCAGTGCATTCTACTGAGTTTTTAAAGGAATATGCAGTGACGATTGGCCACTTCCTCTATTGTGATGTTGTGCTCTAGGGTAATTCAAGATTAGGTTCATAATGCCTGATTCCCTGATATCAGAACAGAACAAGCTCAAAACCTAGCTCCTCAACAGCGGGGGAAACAAAATTTAACTTGTAAGTATTTCCTTACATTATTTCTGGGCTAAATCTCTTTACTCCTTTTTTTTTTTTTTTTTTTAATGTTTGCACAGTAGAGGGAGCTGAAAGTTTAAAATATGTATTCAGTGTGTAACTGTTGCCTGTAAAGATCAGAAATGTGAGAGGAATAACACATGATGTTTTAGCATCGTAGTTCAGGAAGACGATGGACATTTATTATAAGCCACTAAGTTAAATGAGTCAGAGGATTTTAAGTCAGTGGCGTTAATGGTCTTACCTGGAAGCATTACCATGTAGAACATAAGACAGCAGAGGCTGCTCAACCATATGCTTTGCAGCTGATTTTATTAAACTACAGCTTACCTTGATGCTATTTATGTTCAGAAATACTCATTTAATGGAAAAATTCAAATACATATTTTGGTTACCTTTCAGTGACCTTTTTAATGCTTTGAGAATTAAATAATCTTTCCAGATTCTTAAAGTGTTGAGGTTTTTTTTCTCTGTGTATTTCAGTTGCCATCAAATTTGTTTCAGTTGAGCCTGAGATTCAGTCCAATGGAGCTCCCAATATAAAGGCACGTGTACTTGTCCTTCAGCCTGTTTCTGTGAACACAGTCCAGGTTAACCTCTCCTTCTCCTATCTGCGTTAGATTTAACTATTTATGCTAAGCCCATTTTGATAAAACCAGGCAAGGGAGTGGCTGCATGTTTAGGTGGCCTGGTAGATTTGGAAGAAAATGTAAACGTGTTATCTTTTGCCTTCCCAGAGCTACAGGCACCATGCATGTCCTAATGAAAAGTCCCTCAATAAGTGTTTATTTCCAACACACATGGGAATCATCAGGAGACCCTCTAAAGAATAAAATGCCCCATCTTCCTTGCTGTCCTTTGACTCTATCAGAAAAATCACCTGCCTTGCAGCAGCCCTACCTGATCCTCCTGTTTCTGGGGCATCTCTGAACACCTGCAGAGAAGCATGGAGCAGCACCTCTGCTCTGCTGAGGGCAGAACTTCTTTTGAGCAATTTGGCTGGGGCCTAGCTGCTTTCTTAATTGCAGAGAGGGGCCAGTTAACATGCTGCCTTTTGGGGCACATCTGCTGCATGGCCTCCCCTGGGTGGGAACAGCAGAGTAGAGCAGAGGAGCTGAGGAGACCTCAACAGGTGGCTTGGGTACATCATGATACCACACCTGACCAAAGCTGCAGTGACCTCTGTGGCGTTGAGTTCTTTTGGCTCTTACAGTTGGGAAAGCCTTGATTTTCCTCCATATCCTTCGTATGGGAATTAGAAGGTCTAGTGTACAGATGTAAGTGTACAAAGGTGTCAGCAAAAGGCAGAGGAGAGGAGGGCTTTGAAGGTTCTTTTAAGTGAAGACAAGAAATTTGAAAAAAACTTTAGGCAGTAGGGTTTTCTTAATGTAATGAGATGGTGGGGGTGCCTGCCACTGATGGCAAAAGCATTTATTGCAAATTTATTTAATAGAGGATGTGACAGAATGAGAGCTCTAGCTGCATGGACAGTCCCACCTCAGGCAAGGGGAGAGGAAGGCCCGAGAAAGATCAACACTTTGATTTGTGAGCTTAAAGATGAGCTTAAAATTGTGAGTGGCATTTTGGAAACAGAAGTTGCCACTTTTACATCAGATCTGTCCTGTTGTTACCTGTATTATTAAAAGAGATGGCTTTATAAGCAATTGTTTAATCCCTGTTTATGATTCATTCTGCTGTTTCTTGGCATGTGGCTGCAGGAATGGCAGTTCAGGCTGTTACCACGGGATGTCTCTCCCTGGTGGAGTATGGCCTCCTTTCTGTTGTGACCCACATCCTCTCCCCGCTGATAATTACTTTTTCTTATCTGGTGGAGAAAATTCCCTTCAAACGATTTCTTTGATTGAGGAAATTCATTAATATGATGTCTAGATAATATTAATGCCTCCCTGCTTAAGTCTTGCCATTTACTGTTTGAACAGCACATTATTCCATAGTTTCTTAAGGAAGATCAGGATCTTTGGAGTTTAATGGAAGCTCTGCTACCAATTAATTAAAATTTTTTAGGTTCCAGAAAAAAAAAATATTTGAGGAAAGTAAATCTATGTGTTATTATTGCAGCAAACATCCCTGCCCATCTCTTGCACATACAGATTTCATGTAAATCCTTGCGAGTTTTTACCTGAGGAACAATCTCCTGCTTGGACTTTCTGAGCTCATCTCGCAAACTGTCACATTCATTCTCAGCAAAACAGAAAAATTAAAGAAATGTTTAGGAAATTAAGGTCCTTTTGACGCTACGAGCAGCAGCTAAAAGGCGTGATTGTTAATAGTTCCCACCAGATGGCTCCCGAGGTTCAGAGGTGATGCAGTGCCGAGCACACAGCTTTGATTCATGACCAGCGATTCTATCATGTCATAAACCACTGCTGCAAAGAACAGCAGAGCTATAATTTTAGCCCAGACCCCATCGACGATAAAGCATCACCACGGGGAACATGTGCATCAAGAACAGTGTTCTATAATGCGCCTGTGAGCACACATGCAGAGAACAAACAAAACAACATGGTGACCAGCAATAATTAAACCAGTTCAATGCTTCCTTAAAGTAATTTGTTTTAACAAGCTCTGATCAGATCTGTTGTTATCTCAATCCTCCAGGCCCTACATTGGGCACCAAAAATGTCGGCTGTGGTTTAACCCCAGCCAGCAACTAAGAGCCATGTAGCTGCTGCCTCATTACCCTCACCCCAGTGGGAAGAGAATCGGAAAGAAGAGGCAAAGCTCAGAGGAATTGAGAATTAATTGAGAACAGTTTAATAATCGAAACAAAATATATTGCTACTGACAATTGTAATGGAAAAGAGAGACAAGGAGCAATAAAAACCAGTAGAAACAAGTGATGCACAGTACCATTCCTTTCCACCCACTGACTGATACCCAGCCCATGCCCTAGCAGTGATCGGCCCCTCCCAGCCAACTCCCCCCGGTTTATATACTGGACATGATGTCCTGTGGTCTGGAATATCCCTTTGGCCAGTTCGGATCAGTTGTCCCGGCCATGCTCCATCCCAGGTCCTTGTGCAGCTCCTCACTGGCAGAGCATGGGAACCTGAAAAGCCGCTGGCTCAGGGGAAGCACTGCTGAGCAACAACTGAGCCATCAGTGTGTTATCAACATCAGTCTCACACTGAATCCAAAACATGGCACTGTACCAGCTAAGAAGAAAATTAACTCTATTAACTAAGCCAGCTGAAACCAGGACAGATCTTTTTATTTATTTCTTCCAGAAAGAAAGAAATATTACAAGGAATTTGTTAAAGGGAATTTATTCATTTAAGAAATAGAGTTTCTGTCTCAAACTATGAACACAGCTTTCATCACCAGTTCAGTCATAGGCCTTTACTTTATTCAGAATTAAGAATAGCACTGTTCTGAAGAGTAAACAAAAGAATTAACAGTTATGGTTCTGATAGAGGAGGAGTTGGGACATATGTGTAGAAGACAGAGCAAGTTTAAAATATTTGGGGGTAATACTGTTTTTTAAAACTAGTTGCTTCATTTACAGTGTGAACAGGTTCTGGTTTTTTGATTAAATATTTATGATTCTTTTTTCCCTCCACTTTAAGCACTTTTGGGGAATTATAATTATGTAATATTATAATTATAATTATTTTTGTTCTGGGTTATTCTGTTTGGAATTGGTTTTGAAACTCACATTTATTTGAAGCTCTAGTGTATGATTAAGGCAAATGACACTCTTGGAAGAGTAGTGCAGAAAAACCCCTACCTTTGACATGTTCAACACTGTTTGACTTTACTGTGAATCTTGGTTTGGCTTTTGGACTGGGGGAGATTTCATATTTTCTGATAGCTCTCACTTCCTCTAGTGCAGCATTGTACTATGCCTGCTAAGATCAAGCAGTAAATTCCACCTGAAGTCATGGAGTTGCAACTCAGTAGCTGATACAGTAGTTGGAAATGGCAAGTGTGCATGTGGGCCAATGGTACACCACCTGCTGTGCCTGTCATCCACTTACTCATATCCTTCCTCTGATTTTGAAATCCCTGGAGACAATGACAAAGATAGCTCACCTTTGCAATATTTTATATTTGTGTCTACCAACAAAATAGCTGCCTATGTCAGTTAATCTTGATTATTTAAAGCACTTTTGCTCATCTATATTATTTGTTCACTTCCCTTCCATGGAAAAATTTAGTATCTAGTAAATTTGTTATGGGAACTATTGTTATCTCATTTTGTTGTTTTTGGTCTTTTCTAAATTTAAAACAAAAAGAAGTTATGGTAAGAAGAGATCCTGAGTAAGATTTAACTGGTACTTCCATGAGATGCAGATCATTCTACTGTTAGAGTCAAAAACGGTGAGAGATTTTTACAGCAATTCAATTAAATATGAAGGGCTACATATTTTGATAAAGGTAAATTTTGGATGAACAAAACCTTTCATAAAAAGTAAACATTTGAAAAGATAATATTTCCTTTCTTCTATAGTTTATATTTTCATCTGAGGATTGATATTATTTCATGTTACCTAATGCATAAATACGCACTTTACTTTTCTTAATAATAGCAGGAATTTCCTTAAAATTAAGGCTAGTTCTCAGTGAATCAGAGATTGAGCACACCACTCTTAGCAGCCTACACTGCTGTTTGATATAGGACAAAGGTAGTGAGTGCTACCAAGATAAATCTTCAACCCACTGTTCCCACCTGTGTCCTGTTCTTATTTCTGTGCTGCCCCAGATGTTTGAGAAACATCATTATTTCAAATGAGAGTTACGGTCACTTGTCACACTGAAATAGTCTCTGTCATTTGAGGTCAGCAGAACCCGAGCAGATGCTCTCCTTTCTGCAAGTGCAATAAACTCAATTAAACCTTTAATTGATGCACTTGTAAATGCAAACAGTAGTTTCATTCTTATGTGGGGGCAGTAATTGGTGTCCTTTACTGAGGTCATTTAGAGGGAATCCCAAGACATGAAAGTATGTGGTCAAATGGTGAAAGAACCCGTGTGAATGGATACATTTGCAATCCCTGGACAGATTTATGAAAGAGATGGAAAACACAAGCAGTGGTGTCTTTGACACATCACCTTTCTTTCCTCCCTTCCCCTTTTTCAATGGCAGTGACAATCAGTGATATTCTTCAGGCAACTGCCAACAAATTTTCTCCAAGTTTCTTGTTAATAAGTAAGAGTATTTACTGTGCATTTCTTCTCAATCAGGAGTAAGGGAGGTAGTACTAATAAAGTGAATGAGGAGAAGGGGTCTTCTCCTCAAGTAATGAAAGCTGGGGGTCTGCACCATGGTACTCCAAGGGAAATTGGTCAAGTAAAACAGCAAGAGGCAATATTTGTGCCTGCTTTCACATTTTATGCAATTTGTAGCAAATGCTGTGAGATGTGTCAGTGAAAGAGGTGTAAGTGTTCAGTGCATGCACTGGGCTTGTCTTGGGGCTGTAAAGATGACAAGATTAGAAAAGGATGATTTATTATGGTAGAAAGACGTGTGAATGCAATAGCAGGTTGAACTAAACCTTAATGAAAACATGTTATGATTTATTTTTTTATTTTCTATTTTACTTTAGAAGGACAATTATACCAAGAATTAGGACTGGATAATTAGAAATGTTATGTATTGCACTCATTTTGTGCTGCTGAATAATGTTATATTTACTATAGTAATATTTTCCATTTTATATAGTGCTGCATTTTTCCATTGAATGGAAATTTATGGAATTTCTCATTTAAGAAGTGTCCTAGGATCTGTCTTGCTCACCTCTAAAGCCAGTCATTCATGCACCTAGGAAGGACAATTAGTCTGTTTTCATGCTAAGGAGATGCTGGTGCATAACTGCACTGATCAGAGCCCACATGTGGAATCAGGAATCCTGTGCTCAGACTGAACTCAAATAGGCTTTGCTGCTTTCTCTTGCAGTAGGTTTATGTTGCTATCTCACCAACCTCTGTGGAGCCAGCTGAGTTCCGATGGTTATGAAATGATCCTTGAATGTTCCTTCAGATACATCTCAGTCTTCAGCTCTGTAAGATTTTGTATGAAAATGAATTCTAACAGTGTCATTATTTCTAAAAGGAAAAAAACCACAACCCAACGGTGTGTGTTTCCATTTCTCTTCTTTTATCTTTCTCCCTGATTTTCTAAGGTGAATTATTTCTCAGAGACACAACCATGTATGGGAGACAGTCTATATATTCTTTCCTGGCATTTTCCAAACTGCTCAGCCAGCCTGTCATGAAAAACTAAATTAATTTCTGAGTAAAAAGTCAGGGCCTCAAGAACATAACTGACAGTGAAGTGTTTAAAACCTTTTAAATTAGTTTTGGCTTTAATTAGTCTAGAAGGAATAGAGCATTGTGTGCCGTTTGCTAATGTTCACATTTACATTAAAAATGAAGGCATGATTTGTTTCCCATCCCTGGGCCAAATTACAAAGATTTTCTATTCTAACAAAGCTTGTGTCTGGTGTTGAAAAAGAAGAATAGCTATGCACAACAGGAAGAGAAGATTACGATGTGCATGACATACAGTCACCAGTGGTCTTGGGATACTCCTTTTGGTAAAAGAACAACAGATAGGAATGAGCAAGACATCCCAGTTCTTACAGATTTGCACTCGGGTCCTTTGATGGGAGCGTTTCGCACTGCTGGCTGTAAAAAGGGGCGGGTGCCTTGGTGGAGGACCCTTGACTGGGGAGCTTCCCTCCAGAGAGAGGGAAGAGGCATTTGCCATCATTCAGTGAAACCTGTCTGCTTTCCCTTGACCTGCATCATTACACTTGTGGAATTTTAAATTTTTATTTGGTAGGTATTGGTGTTGATCGTGAAGGGTACAGAAGTAGCTTGTGGGTTTTTTTTATCAAGACAACCTACTGTACTAGAAACTAGTATGGAAACAAAGTAATTGAATATTCCACTTCCTTCAAACAAAGCCACTGTCCCGTGGGAAGGCTGTCATGTCATAGCTAGGTACGTAAAATAAGAGGTGTATAGAGGTCTTAGGGGTGCTAAATACTCACAGCTCAGCACTTTTGAAACAGAGTGCAGTCTGGAACATGTGAACACTGCCTAGATGCTTTGCTCTGAACATGGAAACTGTCATGCTGAAATCACAGAGCACATCCACACACATGGCTTAAAATTTAAGCTTTGGAAGGCTGGCAAGATATTTGTGTGCTTCTCTATTCCATGACTGCTCTTATGTAAAAAAGTCTAAGATCTTTACATACAAAAATGTTCTTTTCTCTCCTCCTTCAGTTCAGGTAATATAGGCATAAAGAGTTTCAGCTCATCAGGTTTGACTGATGTAAACTCAATTTGGGTCTTATGTGCAGTCTATATACCTCAGTGGGGCTTTTGAGTCAAGCTTGAAAAAGCTGTTTTTTAACTGGGGGGGGGTGGTTCAGCATGTTTTTACATTTCCTATATTGATGGTAAAAAGACAGGAATTATTTTAATAATGTGCAGATCCCTTTTTTNAAGGCATGCTTCTAGGAGCACTAAATAGGAAGGATGACCTACTTTAGTTTAAAACCACAGGCGAACTGAACCTACTTTTTCAAACCTCAGTCCAGCAAGCAATCCCATTAAAACATGGTCTTGAAATCTTAACGTGTCTTTTATACAAAATTGCTGTGCTAGGAAGAGGTGAAGAAAGCTTTCCATCTGACACTGGGCAGAGTGTCTCCATACAGGCAAACAGCCTCTCTCTCTGGGCCAATTCTTGGGGCAACAAGGAAAGGCAATGTTGCTTTCCGTAGTGTAATGTCTTCAGCTTTTTATTAATTTATCGTATTATTTTTCAGTTTCTGTTGAATCAGTTAAACTCTGGAGCAGGAAAGTTTATTACCTTATCCTGCACCATTCTGAACACTCTAGTGCTGGCAATAATACCGGTCCTGGGCAACTTGACTTCTTCCATCTCTTCTCACCACGGACTCCTCAGGAACTTTCCATACTGAAACAACTACCTACATGTCTGTCTCTAGATTTTCTTTTACTCAGTGTCTTGTTAGCAGATGTAAGCATTTTAGAACAATACCTGAAATAATGTGATTGCAGCACTGTCTTCAGGGTACCTGAGATGGGGTTAGTGTGAGGTTGTATGTCTTGAAATTACAGCAGACTGTGGTTCTGAGATCACTCCTGGTGTGTGTAGTCAGGGATGGGATTCAGAGCTTTGTACAGCAAAGGGTATTTATAGTATTTCTTATTTGAAGGTGAATTGGATTTCTACTGCTGGTGTAGGTATATAATGCTACTGAGGCAGATTTGCAGAACAAAAAAGTTTTTTGCAGTCATTCTGGAGTGAATCTGTTTGCATTTCTGCAATAGAGGAGGGTGGGGGAGCGGGCAGTCTTACTGAAACATTGCAAACAGCCTAAGTTTTTTGAACCCTCTTGCTGACAGTTCTAACGCTGTCACAGTTTTGTTCAAATGTGAATCAGACTTACTCATTTTAGACCACATTGCTGAAGATATCACCTAGTATAGCTGGCTTGTGCTCCAGTGCAACATGCTGAATTGGTGCATTTATAACTTCTATCTATTTGCTCTACCTCAGAGATAGTTTGCACCTTCAAACTATGTGCTGCAAGCACAAAATGGGAAGTGCTTGCTGAATCTTGAGAGCTAGAAGAAGTAACATTCACTTTGCCAGTTTCTCATCTGAAACAGGTGAAGAAAACAAATACAATTGATGTAAAAAAACCTGTCAGCATTATGTCCATATGTGTTACAAAAAATATTGCCTTTATACTGTATAATATACTGTAATTTTTTAAACATTTTAAACATACAATATTCCATATAAAGCATAATGCTTAACCTCCTGGAGATCAGTCTAAATTACTGAAAATACTAGCTGTATTTTCAGATTTGGAAGAAATGGAATTTGTGATGGAAATCAAGATCTTACTGTTAGAAAGGATGCTATAGATGGTATAACAAGTCTGTGGTGTATGTGCCTTCACGCTTGTCACTTCATTGCAGCTCCTTCTGGCAGGGGCAGCTTGCAAACACTCCTTACAAAGCAGAAATGGCAGCCCCTCTGCTGAAGGATGATCTCCCTGAGCTATGGTTTATTTATGGTTTATGGTATTTTACAAGATTTGCTCCCAGCTAAGTGGAACAAGTGGCACACAAGTGATAGGAGGTTCATTCTAACTGACACACTTAAATGTCTGCAGAGCTGTTTCACCATTGGATTCCCAGCCTTTTCTGTGGTTTCCAAAGTTTTCCATTTCCTTTAGCCTGGATAACAACATAAACCAGACAAAGGTTGTGTACTGAAACAACCTTTACAAAGGCACATTCAATGCATAATTCTGCTACTGTATTGAGGTCCCACTCTCTGAAAGTGTTTGGAAGCACTGTGCTATGCAAGCATACAAAGTCAATGTGAACAACCTGACATACATAAAAGTACCCTTTGCTCTTGTGTGTGGCTTGAAAATCTCTTTTGAAATTTGAAATTGTATGGTATATTTGACCTTTAATAATGGCAGTGATTTAATGTTCTACTAAAAGGCAGTTATTGAGGTGGAGTGTCCATGTACCTAGAAGAACACTCTGGGTCTTTGTTACTGAGCAATACAATTATTTTTAGGTAAGAAAAGCTGCCTTAAGCAGCTTCCCAGTCTGGTGTTTCTTGATGGAGATGCTAATTTCCTAGAGAGAAAGCTCCAGGAACACAGCCTTTAACTATTGATGAAAATCAGGAGCTGTACCATCTCTGAAAAGAGACAGGCAAAGATGAAATGGCAACATAAAAATACACTTAGCATCTTTGAACTCCAAGCTGCACTGGGTCTGTGTGGGGTCAGGCCAGCTCGCTGCCCATGTTCAGCTGTAAATATTGAGCACGCCACCACCTCGGTGCCTTGCAAGGGCTGCAGGTGGGCTAACACAGGTGGCCCTCCAGCTCCTCATGCCTTCCCCCCCATGGCCAGGATGTTGTGATAGGAGGGGAGAAGCTGCTCTGGCTGCCAGGGCAAGGGGTAAGGAGTCCCTGAATCGCTCGGACACTTAAGACCAGAACCTTCCCCGTGCGGAGTAGGTGCCTTCCACCTAAACGGCCACCCAGACGGATGAGTTGGGAGCGGCATCTTTCCTGCCGTAGCTTTTGGAGGAGCGGGAGGCACGGCACCGCTCGTGTGGCTGCACACAGAGCACACTCACACGTGCCTGCTCGCCCCGCCCGGCCCGGCCCGGCCGCCGGGTCCGCCCCGCTGGCTCTGGGAGCACCCGGGGGCGGGGGAGCTGCTCCCCGGCGTGCCCGCCCCCGCTGCTGCTGCTGCCGCCG
>VZTD01000670.1:191294-207127 GCA_013397725.1 Rhagologus leucostigma
CCCAGAGATTGCTGCACCAGGACCGGCTGAGCATCCTCGCGTGTGCGCGGCCCCCGAGGGCAGTGCTTTCTGCCGGGGCATGGGGCTGAAGTTCGGGAAAGGTGGCAGCTCCCCCACTTTGGCTAGAGCATCCCTTTGGGAAGGGGTCTCCGGGCGTCCCTTGCCGGCCGGTCGGGACGCAGCGGGGATCGCTTTCCCTCCGAGGCTCTCCATCCCGAGCAGAGCGGCGGCTTCGCAACTAGAGCGTTTCGGCAGCGCCGGGCGGGTGGCGGGGCCAGGCACAGCGTCAGGGCCGCTGGTCCTCTCCAGCATCGCGCCGACGGCGGCCACCCATCGCCGAGGGGAGTCCCCGAACAGGGCGCGCAGGCCCCAGAAAAAGTGATATCAAACTTCTAGCGTTAGTCAGGCTTTCCGTCTCGGATCCCACTTGGATTCTGGGGAGGTGTGTTTGGTTGTTGGGGAAGGTTTTTTCCTTCAGACTGAAGGGCTGATTCCTGTTAGAGTAGTTGAGTTCCAAGCACGGGTATCTTTCAGATCTTTCAGATCTTTCCCTTAGAGTGCCTCAGCTGCTAGAAAAACTATTTTGTTCCTTGTCGGGTAGATTGTTTTAGGGCTCTCAGATTTAATGTGTTGCAGTCATCAAAAGTTGCCAGAAGCCTGTTCCGATCTTCTTCACTCAACAGTAAACTAAGAAATGTAGTTGATTCCCTGTGAGTCACACTTAAGGGACAAAAAATCAGGCCTGGTACCTTTAGAAGATGTATCTGACGGCTTCAGAACTATTTTTCTATTTTACACCCCTTCCAAAGTACAAAGCTGGTAAACACTGCACTTCTTTCTATGAAAAGACCCACAAACAAATGGGCAGTTGTATCGACAGTGTTCAGTAGCATTATCCTTACCTGGTTTATCAAAAGAATGACATGCCACTTGCACAAGTTTCTGATTCTCTGTGGATTGAGGAATGCTAAAATTTTACCTTAGTTGCTCAGATTTCTGTTATTCCTCAGTTGAAAAGGAATAAAGAGATGACCAACACTTGTCTTGGCACGTGAAAGATTTATGCAATCTTGAACTTAGAGAACTAGGCAATAATCTTTTTGTATGGGGAGACATCTTGATGTTACTGCGATTTTTGCAAAGCAAAATTGACCACTGGAGATTTATTTTCAGAGATTGAGTAGAGTGAAGGACAGTGTCCCTGTGGCTCAGGAAGCTACAGGAAGACATTTTTCACTAGAGAGGCACAGATAAATCAATTGTGCTAGACATTTTTAATTGTGCTAGTTCCATTCTTAATAGAATAAAACACAAAAGATTTTAAGGATATCTGTTAACTGATAAGGCATTACTTCTGCTTGGAATTAGAAAGGGTAGATATAATTAAGAACTAATGAAATGAGACTGATTTCCTAGTAGAAAAACCCTAAAGTTCTATGATGTGAAATCAGGTTTTTTAATAAGAAAAGCCTAAAGTGGTAGAAAACTAATCTTCTTCTCTGAGGATACAACACAGTTTTAAAAGCAGTTATTTTGGAAGGATTTTAACTTTAATTGAATGGTCATTCCTAGTGGCTTCTTTTGGTTAACCAGAGAGCTGTGACCTTTGTCATTAAGATGAAACTCTTGCCACGATTCCTCATTGTTAGCTCACTGAAGGCAGTGGGAAGCCCATCTGGGTGGGAGCTGTACTTCTGTAACCTCAGACCACTACTTTCTGTATCTTTCTGCCTAGGACTCTTGACACATTATCTCTGTGCATAACTACCTGCTATGTTGTCCATCCTTAGCGAGGATGGCAAAAAAGACAGTGTGCTCACTCAGTGATTGTGGGAGAAGTTGGATTTGCCGGGTGTGGAGGGGAAAGAATGCATCAGCTGAGGTACCTGGTACACAGGCACGTCATCTGTTCTGCTTTCCCCATGAAGTGCTGATAACATCCAGAATGGGGCAGAGCTGGAAACATCAGCTGTCAGGTGAATCCTCTGCTTTGCTTAGCAGAGCTGTAGATACTTAGAAGACACCTACTAACTGGAATCTAAGCACCTAAGAAATAATCTAAGAAGTAATGATGTATTTACCATCATACCAAATTCTCATATTCTACTTCTGTGTATGGAAATTGAGGTAAGAAGAAACTTAAGGGCTTGACCAAGACTTTTAACAGACAAAGTGGGTTTTTTACACAAGTCATTGTTTCGGTATCCCTGCCCAAATGTTTCCCTTTCATTCTTTATGTAACACCTGCATTTCAGTGGTACTATTTGTATTTGAGTTACAAGATGCTACCAGAGTAAAGCTGGGTATTTTTAAAAATTCTAGAGTAATCTTTCTCAGTATATTAATATAAACCCATATCAAGAGAGCTGGTGTGATTCTTATCTGGTGCAGTTCTTGTATGCAGATTTCAAAGATAGTCTGTAGGTTTTTGCATTTCATAATCCTGTTTTCACAGGGGTTAGCCAAGCTTAGCACTTTGGTCAGAGGTGAGTGACTGGACAGTTGGAAACAGCCTGGCCCCAGTTACATTTTTACTTTCTGTTTTAAAGACTATACCTCATCTGCAAACAATAATGAAAAAGCTGTGTATAGAAGTCCAAATTCTGTAAGGTCCTGAGCTCCCCGTATGTGGAACATGGCATCTGTAACTCCTGGAGTGTTTGGATTCCAATGATAAAAAAACAAACAAACAACAGGAAACAATTTTAGCGGGTTAAAGTTTGAAAATCAAATCAAGGGGTTTTTTTTCCATTATTTTCTTATGACTATCATGCTGTTCTGCAGCTGCAGAGGGTGGAACAAAGAAAGAGAATACCGTCGTAGGAGTTCTGAATTTAATAGATCCAGGCAAGTGTGTGTGTGTGTGTAAAACAAATAAACCTTTGCAAAGCAGAACATCTTATTCAGAGATAGACCACAGAGTTCTAACAAAAACTCTTCTCTACCAAAATGATGCATCATTTTCCAAAGACATGGTTTTCCAGAGTAGGCAAGCAGGAAGACAGGCAGCAGACCCCACCAACATCCATCCTGAAAGCAAAGCATCTGGTGTAAATGCAGCCTGCGTTCCAGTTTGCTGTTGGATCCAGGCATTCTTCCCACCACCCTTCACCCTGTTTGTGTCTCCTGATTTCTTTTATTCAGGAAGGTGTTGGTTCTTTCCTAAGGTCTCCAAGTGCAACAGGGGACAGGTTCATACCAGTGCCCTTGAGAGGGTGGATGGCGGGATTGTCCATGTGGTGGCAAGTGGACTGCAGGTGGTAGCACAGAGCATCGAATGCCATCTCCAGCTGGTTTGGTCCCAGCCGCCAGGAGGAATGGCACTCCATTTTTGAAGGTAACTCCAGGCCGAAAGTACGGAGGAGAAAAAGGGCTTTTAAAACTTGATTTACAGCAATGAGATCTAGTCCTGGAAACCCTTTAGTTAGTAAACTCTTGCTCCTAAGTTAGTAAGATCTTGCTATCTACATCCTGGTTTAAGGTTTTAAATATCTTTGGTGTCTCAGGGCTTTGCCTGTAGGTTTGTTTTTGCCTATGAGGCAAATCACCAGAGGCTATGAAGTGGAGATAGAATTCTACATTGAGAACGACAGGTATTGCTATAGGTGCAGGTACACTCAAACTACACGATTTTAAGGAAAGGGTCTTGAGCATGAGCTCAAGGGGAGGTATGGGAGGTTTTGTCAATTGAGTTGTGTTTAAACATTGCACCACCAGTAGTTTTCATACAGTTTGTGTTTCAGTTTCTCCCACCTATCTACTGGTAACTGCTATGATTCATGGCTTGAATTGCAGACAAATGAATCAATTTCCAGTTTGCCTTACCAAGGAAAAAAATGCAGTGAGTGGTCCCTTACAAAACACCATTTGCTACCATCTGTGTCTTGTCTATTGAAATTAGTACTTGAGAGACACATGAAGAAAGCAAACTGTGCTCTCATTTAGGGCTCAGGGAGAGGTTAATTTTCACAAGCATAACGAAACCTGTTTTAATTCACACCCTTTTAGTTTAGTGAAAGCTGTCACATGAACCATTTCATTTCAGAATAGAATTCTAGATGTGTATTATTTTGTGTTTTATGGAAACAGCCTGCCTTTTCTAAAATAAGAATCTCTTCACAGCCAGGCTTGCCTTGAGATAAAGTGGAAAATATAAATGGAAAAAATTGACATTATTTTAACATGAATATATATGTAGAGCAACCTGAAAGCTGCTTGAAGGACTTTTGAGTCTTCTGTGGAAATATGCAAATATGAGGAAAGAAAAGAGTAGCAAAGTGGAATAGGAGAAAGGTGCCCTTTCAGAAGTTTTAGGCTTAATCTCCCTTTGTATGTTGGCTTCCTTGAAACCAGTCTGAAAAGAGGACACAGCTTTTTTCCTTGCTAAAAACCTCGAAAGAAAATGCAGTGGCACTGTTAGAAATGATGGTAGAGAGGATCCCTCGTTGTCTTCAGAGCAGCTTGACATGATTTACCATATTGTCACGGACAAGGGGCATGTCTGCATAACAGCCCGTGGCCTCAGTTTATCTCCAGGAATACAGAATTTTGCCTGTATGGAGACAGATTGATGGCCTTCTGCAGATGGGATGTCACTTGCTCCCCCATGCTCTGAGCCAGGGGGACTCTAACCTGAAGAGGAAAATGTGGTAGGCAGTGCTGGGGCCCTAGCAGAGCACCAGGCTGATGAAAGCATGTCTTGTTTGCATCTAGCCAGATTAAGCTGGGTGAGCAAAGGACTCTACAGAAGCACTGGGCCCTACAATAAAGCATCTGTCTTAAGATTTTCACACTCTAATAAATGTCACTAATTTGCCCTTATTTTGTAGAGCATTATCTGTGGGCAGTGTCAGAATAAGTAGTGTAATTAACATTGGCCAGTAATGACGGTCACTTCTTGTGTGAAATTATTTTGTTTCCAAATGTCACAAGGGACAGATTTCTTTTACATCCTTTTGTGTCCAGAGATACTGATGCTAGAGACTCTAATTGTTATAAAATAATACTGCATTGTTGTTGTCTCAAAATTCATAGTTTGAGATTTGACAGGGTGTGCAGCCTTTGTTCTGGGTGGCCCTCCTGCCTTTAGCAGAAAGGGGAAGAGATTTCACAGCTATAGGATGTTGTGAAGAGATACTGGAACAGTAAATGGAACCTTATAGAAGTCATTCAAGTGATCATCAGTAGGACACACAGCTCAGGTTTCTTCTGGGACTTCAGCACTTGTATTTAAGCTTTGATCTGCAATCTTCTCTCTTGCTTACCCGCTGTGACTGGAGAGTGTCCTCAGGGCTATTCTCCTGACGTGGCAGTGTGACCGTCGCGAGTGCTTGCAGTTGGTGTTGTCTGAAGAGCTGTGGCTGTCTCCAGGATACCCAGACACATGTTCTGTAGCTTTGGAGTGGAGGTGGCCCTTTGCTTGAAGGGGATCTCAGCCTTCGCATCAGGGTTTTGCTGTCTGGTAGCCACGTGGGGCTGTGGAAAAGATTTTCTCTTCATGCTTGTTTTTGACAAGTCACTGCAAGTGTAGTACTGTCTTTCCACATCTCTTGAGTTCATGAGCTGTTCCAGCTTTACTCCTCAAGGATCTCCATGTACCAAGAATATAACTTGTCCAATTTAATATTAGAAGAAGTTTAGAAGAGGTTTCTTTAAATGTATTTAGCAATGTGTGTTATAAACTTACAATGATAGAGCATTAAGCTTATGTTTCCAAGAGAAATAGGAAAAATAAATTTGTTTCAGCTTTCAGTGAAGAGATGCTCAAAGCCTTTATTTCCATGGAGTCATCACTTGTCATTCAGTATGTATCAAATCTTCTCTATTCCTATTTTATTTTTAGAAAAGCAGATCAATATTTAGTTTTTTACAAGCTAAGTCTGTATTTCAAGCTAACTCAAAGTCAGCACTTACTGTGTCATGTTAAAAAATAATGTAAATCTCTTATTTTTAACAAGTGGACCTAGACTAGATTTGCATTCAGGAATGGTAACCTTTACCATTAGTAAATGTCACTGTTGAACATACTTCCAGGGCTATGTTCGGGGTGGGAATTTTTTACCATGAAACACTTAGTGATGCACAATGAAGTAGAGATAATGTTGCTGGAATAGGCATCAGTCCAGTTTCAATTTAACTGGCTCCAGTGTAAACCAGAAACAGCAAAAAGGTCAGAGCATTGCAAAGTAAAGGTCAAAAGAAAATTAAGCTCCTCAAAATAATTGTTTTCTTTCTGTATTTTAAGATTTTTGGAAAGAAATGTTAGTGGTCTTTTCTTTGATTTAAATATTTTTGAAAATGGGGAGAGGAATCTCTCTCTGTGTAGTAATGTGACATTTTAGACTTCGTATTTTCAGTGAGTTTTAGTTAAAGTACATTCTAATGCCCGTTTGTCTTACCTTTCTGATGGAGCTATACAGAACATGTGGAATGTGCACTGCAGCACCGTAAGGATGCTTGATGCTATACAGCTCATGCTGTTCCATGCCAAATATGCCTGTGCAGTATTTAGGTTTTCTTTTCCTCCCAGCTACTTCATACTTTATCATGCAGTGATAAAATAAAAATTTTTTAGAAAAAAAATAACTTGTTGAAGAAATAAAAAGTGTTGGTAGGAACAATGTAAAATAAACACCTCTTGTAGGAAATGGGGGATTCTTGCAGTCTTGAAATCTACACTGGAAATCTGTATGAAGAATATCTGTCTTTTGAGTAGACGTTCTAGGCTTGGTACAGAAATTACTGTAAGGCGTTCTTTACCTTGTGGTACAAAAGAGCTGGAAGACGTGAGGGATTCCTTCTGGCATCAGAGTGTACTACTCCACAGCTCTATAAATAAATTAAGCTCTTTGTAACTTCACGAGTAAAAGTATTGTTGACACTTTTGCAAAACTAGAGGGAGGGGAGTACTCATTCTTATCTACTCCCCTTTCTACTTATTTCTTGCATGACTCCAAAATTCTTAGGAGGATTTCAGGCTTTAGTTGAAAAAGTTTGCCCACCATATGAGAGCAAAGCCATGGAAAATATCCGCCTAACAACATCTCTGAGACTGCGAAAGCAGGCAGATTTAGGTAAACTGTTTTGCAGGCTCCACTAATAGTGTCGGAGCTAAACAAACCCTGATGTTCTGTAGATGAACAGAGAATAACCAATCTTGTTCAGTCGAATCTGCTGCTGGCCAAGGCTGAGCCCATCAGTGACAGTGGGAGCACTTCTGGGATTACATAGTTATGATGGGGGAAAAAAGCTGCTGCAGAACAGCAGCTGTAAGAGAGGAGTGAGAACATGTGACAGAAGCAACTCTGATGAGTGCAGAAGGAGGGGAAGGAGGTGCTCCAGGAGCCAGACCTGAGATTCCCTACAGTCTGTGGTGAAGACCAGGGTGAGGCAGCTGTGCAGCCATGGAGGACCATGTGGGAGCAGAGATCCGCCTACAGCCCCTGGAGGGCCGCACACCCGAACACGTGGATGCCCAAAGGAGGCTGTGACCCTGTGGGAAGTTTGCAGGCTACCTAGCAGGACCTGAGACCCAGTGGAAAGGCCCAGGCTGGAGCAGTTCATTAAGAACTGCAGCCTGTGGGGACGAATTGTGTTTGAGAAGTTTGTGGAGGGCTGTCTCCTGTGGAAGGGATACAGCACAAGCAGGGGAAGAGTGTGAGGAGTCATCCTCCTGAGGAGGGAGGAGTGACACAATGTGTGATGAACTGACTGCAGCCCCCATTCCCCATCCCCCTTCGCTGCTCCAGGAGGAGGAGGCAGAGAAATTAGAAGTGAAATTAATCTTGGGAAGAAGAGAGAAGTAGGGGGAAGGTATTTTAGGAATTGGTTTTATTTCTCATTACCCTACTCTGATTTTAATTGGCAATAAATTAAATTAATTTTACCAAGTTGAGTCTGTTTTGCCCATGATGGTAGCTGTTAAGTGATTTCTCCCTGTCCTTGACCCATGAGCTATTCCTTGTATTTTCCCTCCCCCTGTCCAGCTGAGGAGGGCTGTGATAGAGTGGCTTGATGGGCACCTGGTGGAATGATTTACTAGATCATTCTAGATTGGCCTAAGTAATTTCCTATGCCAGAATCTGTTGCTTTGCAGTTTGCTATACACCTAGGAAGGATGCAAGGATCTGTTTTCAGTGTTTATTCCTTGAAGCAAGGGTGCTGTTGTGAAAAGCCACTCACACCTACTATGAGCAGGTACATATATAGCACTATAAGTAGACATGTGAAGCTCTGAAATTTTGTTAGTGTTTTATTGTTCTTATGAGTTCTTCATGGCAATGTGTCATTTAAAATATTCTGTGATCATGTAGGTGAGTATCCAGGGCTTTGGAACCCTGGTAGTCAAGCTGGGCTACTGGAGAAAAACAACCCACATTTGAATGGTCAGGCCAACGTAATATTTCATGGTAGGCATAGAATTGAAAGGAAACATGACTTCACTGGAATCATGTTGATGTAATGCCTCAGCATGGTGTGTAACAGCATTAGGAATCTGTGAGAGGAGTACATGCAGCATCAAGAGAAGGTGGATGTGCAGGGTGGGGATTTTTGTTGTCTGGTCAGAAAAGGAAAAAACCATTTTCCCAGGCCTTCTATGATGGTAGTATCTTGATTTAAATGTCCTGCCTGTTAAGGGAAGAAGGAACTTTAAATGTCTTCAAGTATCCCCTGGTTTTTAGCACTTCCTCAGGAGGGAGTGTGCAGTGACCCTTGTCTGTGAAATCTTCATGGGTCATTTCCCCGTCCCAAAGTTAGTTAAAAAAAAAAAAAAGAAAAAAAGATTGCTTGACTTCTCTTTCAGACTACTTCACAGGAGCAAACTGGACCCTCTGTTGGCCTTGAGGGACTGGTGTTGTACACTCTTTTACAGGTGGTTAGGTATGGAATAAAGTCTGTATTGTGCTGACTTTTTTCCTTATTATAGAGAAACCTTATGTCACATCACATTTTCTTTTGTGTTTTCCTGCCTTTTCGACTAATGACAGGCAGCTGGGTTGCAATAATGAGCAGCCATTAGATCAAATATGGGCTTCCAGGTGATCAGGTGGTACAGTGTCAAGCTGAGATCCTGGATGCAGATGGCCAACTTAAGGGGCTGCCACAGTTCTTATGTGGTCTGGGGTGTGTGTGTCTCTCAACAGTGATTGCAAGCTATCTCACTGTTGAGGGCAATGAATCAGAATTATTCTGTCTCATTAGTTGATGTACCTTTCCCATAAATTGCACAGCCGACACATTTCACAGTTATCTTTTGGGCAGAGAGATCGTGTTCTTCAGTTGCTTTGGTAACATTTTCTGAGAGGAGATAGTGATGAAATAGGTAGTGGCACCAAACTGCTACTGGCTCACAGTTAAGACTGATGCTGGTTCCTGCTTATGACCTTAGACAAATTTCTTACTAGTTCTGTCATTATTTCCATAGTTCATGTAAAACAGAGACTTCAGTAGCAGTACCTCACAAGGCTGTAGTGAACCTGAAGAAGTACAGATGTTTAGGGGGTGAAAAAAAGCTTTTTCACTTTCATTTGCTAGAAGTGTATTTATCTGTAGTCATAAATCATAAAGAGCTATTGTCTGGTTGTTCTAGACGTTACACACTTATGTGGCAACTGTATGCCGAGACTCAGAAGACCAGGTCTTGCAGGCAGAAGTTAGATGAAAACAAGGAGCACAAAGCCTTTGGCAGGCCCACAGGTACATGGTGAGTGACAGTCTTTGCCTTATGTCCTAGGTAACACACAGAAGTTAATTCAGTGAATTTGGGTTTGTTAGGAAAGTTGTGCTTGCCTCTGTTGACTGTAGGCACCTCCTGATGTATATAATCCTTATGTAATCCTCTGGAACTCTCTTCCTTTCACCTTATATCATAGAACCATAGAATAACCTGAGTTAGGAGTTGGAAGGGATCCACAAGGATCCTTGAAGTCCAGTTCCTGGCCTTGCACAGGACTGCCCCAAGAATCACACCATCTACTTCAGGGTATTGTCCGAATGCTAACTCTGTCAGGCTTGGTGCTGTCGGGGGAGCCTGTTTCTGCGCCCAGCCATCCTCTAGGTAAAGAACCTTTTCCTAATATCCAAGCTAAACCTTCCCTAGCACAGCTTCAGGCCATTCCCTCAGGTCCTGTCACTGGTCACTCTTCACAGAGAAGAGATCAGTGCCTGGCCCTCCACTTCCACTCACAAGGAAGTTTTAGACCACAATGAGGTCTCTCCTCAGTCTCCTCCAGGCTGAACAAGCCAAGTGACCTAAGCAGCTCCTTGTATGGCTTCCCCCTTCACCATCTGGACTTCAGCAAAGCCTTTGACACCGACTCCCATAGCCCCCTCCTGGAAAAGCTGGCAGCCCACAACTTGTACCAGTGCACTCTTCACTGGGTTAAGAACTGGCTGGATGGCTGGGCCAAGAGAGTGGTGGTGAATGGTGCTACATCCAGTTGGTGGCTGGTTCTACTGGGTTTCCCCAGGGATCAGTGTTAGGCCCAGTTTAATATCTTTATTGACGGTCTGGATGAGGGGATCAAGTCTACACTTAGTGAATTTGTGGATGACACCGAATTAGATGCAAATGTCTGTCTGCTAGAGGATAGGAAGGCTCTGCGGAGGGATCTGGACAGGCTGGATCAATAGGTCTGAGGTTCAACGAGGCCAAGTGCCGGGTCCTGCACTTTGGCCACAACAATCACATGCTGCCAGCGCTGCAGGCTGAGGGCAGAGTGGTTGGAAAACTGCCTGGTGGAAAAGGACCTGGGACTGCTGGTCAGCAGCTGAACATGAGCCAGAGTGCCCAAGAAGGCCAGTGGCATCCTGGCCTGTATCAGAAGTAGTGTGGCCAGCAGGACTAGAGAATTGATTCTCCCCCTGTATTCAGCACTGTTGAGGCCACACCTCGACCGCTGTGTGCAGTTTTGGGCCTCTCACTTCAAGAAGGACATAGAAGTGCTAGAATGAGTCCGGAGGAGGACAGCGGATCTGATCAAGGGTCTAGATGGTAAGTCCTATGAGGAGTGGTTGAGGGAGCTGGGGGTGTTTAGCCTGGAGAAAAGAAGGCTCAGGGGAGACCTTATCACTCTCCACATTGCCTGAAAGGAGGTAGTAGGCAGGTGGGGGTCAGTCTCTTCTCCCAGGCAACCAGCTACAGGATGAGAGGACACAGTCTTAAGCTGCACTGGGGAGGTTTAGGTGGGACATTAGGAAGAATTTCTTCACAGAAAGGGTGATTTGATACTAGAATGGGCTGCTCAGGGAGGTGGTGGAGTCACCGTCCCTGGTAGAGTTTAAGGAAAGACTGGACGTGACATTTAGTGCTGTGGTCTAGTTGACAAGGTGATGTTTGGTCATAGGTTGGACTCGATGATCTCAGAGATCTTTTCCAATCTAACTGATTCTGTGATCTTTGTGTCTCTCCTTCGGATGCTTACTATTAGCTTAATATATTTTTTATGTTGTGGTGCCCAAAACTGCACAAAGGATTTGAGGTAAGGCCCCAGCAGCTCAGAGTAGAGTGGAACAATCACCCCCCCCCGGACCAGCTGGTGGTGCTGTGCTTGTTGCTAAATGTCATCTTTAAACAAGTTTCCAATGCCACAGATTTCTTTTGAGTCTAGATGCAAATGTACTCCTCTTACTCTGCCTCAGTTTTACTTTCTGAAAGGAAGGATGGATCTCAAGGATCACATTTGTGTATGCCACTTTGGTAAACATTTGAAGAGAGTTTACTTCAAGCAATTGATTCTGCTCTTGGAATATTTAGTTTATTCACTGTCTGAAAGTCAGTGGCTATAAAAAAAAGTATTTTATATTTCAGTTACACACTGCTTCATCAAAAATGTAATGGAACAGAAAAGGCTTGATGAAAATATTGTTAAATTTCAAGCTGAGCCATGCAACTTCCAGTACAATACAGATCTTAGTGTACAGCTAAGAAATCCCCTCACAAGTCAGTTGTTGAACTGGTGTGATTTATTTAATTATTTATTTGATAAATGATTAATTATGAATAGAGAAATAAATATTTTATTAAAAATACTGGTTATATATTTATTTAAATAAAACATGCCAGTTTCAAAGTAGTAGGACATCTACTTCCAAACTTCTGGAAGTAGACAGACTGTTGAGAAATTGTGGAGCATTATTAACACGCTGCCAGCAATGATTTAAGAACTTCACAAAACAATGTAAAGGACAGTATTTGTATTGCTATTCTGAAAGATTCTCAGTTGAAGCATGAATTCAGAATAATGGTCACATTTCCTTGCAGTCACTGGAAAGCTGGGGAACTCTGAACCACCATGGGTCTGAACAGTTGATGCCCTCAGTAACATTTCCTGTTGATTTGTACTGATGAAATGAAAAGGCTTAAATTGCTTTCTTTCATGCTTTTCTTGCTCTGCAGGAAGAAGACTCCAATGTCCAAAATAGTTAACAGTCTGAAATTACCTTCTCAATTTAAAAGCAATAATGTAGTGCCTCAAGCTGTGATAAAGTAAGCATTGAACTGCACTTTTAGTTTTGGATATTACATTTCCATGGCTATATATGCATCTTCCATACCGTTGACACAAGGGGATAAAAAGAGTATTAAAAAGGATTCAGTGTCAAAGCAGGAGATAATGCAAAGCTGAGTTCCATGTTATGCTAACTCTCTAGAAAACTTCTTGTACCTGGAGACACATCAGTGCACCCTGCCAGTAAGTTTACCTTGCTCCTGGCCACTCCGTACACTGAGACACGTTTTTTTCTGGGCCAGTTTTGAATGCAAGTGTAAGACTTCTTTCAAGTACTATATTTATTGCAAGCTTCTGTTTATTCCTGGCATCCTTCCTTTGTGTTGAGTTCCTGTCATTGCCCATCTCTGTGAACTTCAGTTGCCTCATTTCCTTGGCTGCTTTCACACTATGTGATGGTGTTCTTGTGTCGTCTCCCTGTCCCCCTCTCCCCATCCTACTCCTCTTATGAAGAAGTGTCAAAAGGACAGTTGGTAGCTGAGAACAAAAGATGACCTTCTGAGCCATGTATATTGTGCAGAGAGTTATTTAAAGAGTGACAGGTGGTTTAGTTTTTGTACCAAGAGGATTATTTTTCCTTTCCTTCCACTTTTGTAGTGGCCTCTAAACAGGGACCTTTCTGGGCTTTCCCATGAAGTTGTAGGATTTCTTAGCCTATTCAGAGTGTGGGGTGTTTTGGCCACGTACGTTTGACTTGACCCCAATAGAGGACTTTTAGAAAAGGGTTTGTAGAGCAACCATGTGACACTTGTGTTAGCTCATCTTGTCCTTCTGTATTCAGACAGACCCTAGTGAAATAAATCTCTTGAAATTATTAATGCCCAGGAAACAGATAATAAAGAAACCCTACCCCAATTGTAACCAGTGTTTTTTTTGATGTAGTAGGATGCCTCTTGATGTTGTGTGAGAGCATAGGAGAAGTCATTTCCATGGGGAATTTCTTTTGCATTAGATACCCTGAAGTGTCTGTGCATTCCTGCTAGAGCACTTGTAATGGTATGACTTGGGGTTTGCATAAAAGATTGTTGAATTTAACATGATCTTTAATAGCACCTGTGCAACAGGTAGCTTTATCCAGCATTTCAATACCTGGAGAAACACTAGACTGCTGTAAGATTGGCTTGTTCAGTATTTAAAATCAAGTTTATAAAAAAAAAGTGGATATTGAGATTTGATCAGTATGACAAAATTGTATCAATAGAGTATTAATCTCTCACCTATGTTTCCAGCAAATCATAAGTGCATGATTGCAGAGCAGAAGTTCCCATTTCAAACTCTGGTTTTACTTGCTTTTGTGAACTGTATGTTAGGACGGTTCTCACACACTTATGTGCTGCTGTCAATGAAACTTAAATTCTGCAGAGAGGTAGCTGTTCGGTTAGTACATAACTTCCAATGGAGATCTGTGCTGATGTAGATAAAGATTAAATGATGGTAATTGGCAGGATTGCCTTTAAAAAGAGATACAGAGGTAAGCTCTTGACATGAGGTTTAATTTGAGGTCCTTAAATGTTCTTTTTGCTTATGAAGATTATGATTGATAAAAATGAGGTTTTGAATAAACATCACAAATTTTGAAGAATATGCACAGTATTACACTGCTGTAATTACTGGTTAAAAGGTGCATACAGCAGTTTTATCAGTTAAAATAAGAATTATTCTGAGAAAGTATGGGAGCCACTCAAAAAATCTTACTATCCTGTCAGTAATACCAGCATCTTGAAGAAACATTCAGGCAAGGGAAAATTCTGACATTTCACTCATATACTTACACAAGATTTTCAGAATCATTCTTAAAACATGTTTGGAGAAAGGTGGAGTAGGAAGAATACATAGCAATTCATATGCTGCTTCAGATTTATTGAAGTAGTTGCAAGACAGACATTCAGTGCTTCTTTTAAGCCTCTGGGAAAAATATCAGTGAATAATAACAGTATAGGAGAAAAATAAACATTGAGAAATATTTTTCCATTTCAAAGGAAAAGCTTATGTACTTGACAGAATTACAGGACAGTTACCGTGTCATGTAGCCCAGTTGTGAATTTACATATTGCTGTGACTCTCATTTTGAACTCCCTTTTTAGTGTCAGAATGATGTCTTTACAAAAGGAGAGTAGAGGGTAGAAAATAAGAGGTTCTAGTGAAGGTCTAGGATGAGACTTTTCATATACAAGATTTTGAAGTAGGTTGTGAATAAAAAAATTGGGTTTTTTTCCTCAGCTTTCTTATTTTCCATTACTCTCTCCTACTTCTCTTTTTCTTTCCAAAAGCCCTTCAAACCTATTTTTTCCTCATCCTTCATTTGATGATACTTTGCTTCACCTCTTGCTCTGGCTCTAACCTGGTCATTCCCATCTGATTCAGCTGGTGCTAGGGACCATCATAGATGCTGCTACCGTGTATGGAGAAAAAAAAGTGAGCAGCTAGTTCAGGCAGCTGGTGCAGTTAAACTGAACCTCCTTCTCTCTCCCTAAATGTTAGTTCAGGTGGGAGTATATGGCAACTGTTTTATTTTGGGATCTTGGTAACACCTTTCAACACTGACCCATTTTGTTTCCTTCATAAATCTTCTAATGAGAGACGTCATGGCATCAGCCTTTCAAGAAAAAAGCTGAGCTTGCCCCATCTTAAAAGAGCTACTGGAAAGTTTCTGTGTAAACGATCATGGCCAGCATGCTGTAGCGTCCTGATTAAATCTTTGTTATGAGTTGAGTATCTGTAGTGGGTTTGTTCGCATTTTTTACCTTCTGTGAGATAAGAATTAGGAGGAATACAAAGCAGGCTCTAAACTTAAAGAGTATAAAGAAGTTTATTAACAGAACTAAAAGAAAAAAGAATATTAAGGGTCAGAATAAACCTTCAGAACACTTCTCCTCCCCTCATCCTCCCCCCTCCTCCCACTTACAATGTAAAGACACAAACTTAGGATTATTTCAGTCAGTTTACCACCTCTGTAATAGTCTTTCATCAGTTCACTTAGGGAGAGGAGTCTCTTTTGCTCATGCTATGGGGCTTTTCCACAGTCACAGCACAACAGCCGCCCGGGGTGGTTTTCTGTTGGCATGTGTGAGTCCCTTCCCTCAACTTACAGCTTTTCCCACAACTGTTTTCAAGGGTTCAATCTCAGCTAATGGGGTAGTATTTTAAGGATGAGCTGTTCAAGAGCAAAGGTTCTCTTCATCTACCTCTGGGATCATCTTCATCTGTAGGAACAGAAGTCTTCTTCTTCCCTGGGAGCAGGGGTCTTCACTTCCTCACTACCTCTCTCTGTTCAGGCTTCTCACTGGATCACAGCTACTTCAACATTTGCTTATTTCAGCACAA